>JALIZH010025314.1:0-10757 GCA_030522465.1 Rhipicephalus appendiculatus
ACGGACCATACGAGCAGTTGGTCTTTGAGGTTAGGTATCTCCTCCATACTGCCTTCGAGAAAGGACACTACGTGACATTTCAGTGGCTGCCAAGTCACTGCGGCGTCATAGGCAATGAACACGCCGACAATGCTGCTCGATCAGCTCTTCAAGGCGACAGGCTTGAGAAGATACCGCTATCAAGGACCGACGCTGCTAGCCAACTTCGAGTGGCCGCACGAGAAATCACTTTCACCACTTGGAATACTCCAAGTAGACTGCACAGTCAACACCACCTCAGCCCGAACAATTTACGACTTCAGACACTTGCTGGACTTCGCCGAAACGATGCCACTCTACTTTGCCGTTTATGGTTAAGAGTGGCTTTTACGAAAGTCATTCTCCTTTCGTATCCAAATGGCTGACAACCCTTTATGTGACAACTGCGGTAGCGAGGAGACATTACAGCACATCTTCTGCGACTGTCCTCGCTACAATTCGCAGAGAAAATCACTCGCAGGCGCTCTTGCTCGCATAGATCGCAGACCGATGACGGTAGAAACCATCCTGGAATGTCGTCTTGAGAGATCAGCGCGTGTAAAGGCGACGAAGGCGGTGCTCAACTTCCTGAAGACAACAGAATTGGACCGGCGGTTATAGACTAATCGTGTTACCAAGACACTGAGATATGTGACTTTGTGTGTGCGTGCTCTCATCTCATCCTTCCTCTCTCTTTCTTTATCTTTAAAACTCCCCCATCCCTTTCCCCAGTGTAGGGTAGCATACCGGTCCCTCTAGACTGGTTAACATCCCTGCCTTTCCTTTCTCTCCTGTTCCTTCCTTTATTAGTATATAATTAGCTGAGCAATCGAATGAGTTCGAAAAACACATTCGCCGTCGCAGTCGCAACGAATGTATACTTGCTATCCCAGAGACTACTTCAAATGTGGCGTTCAGCATTGCCAATATGACACGCATTTATCCAAATACGCTACTAATGCTGTTTTTTAAAGACATCTGCTATTTTAACGAGAACAGGTGTACGGAAAGCTGTCACAAAACATTTTTACTTTCCACCTCAATGGCATCTGGCCGCCGGCGCTGCCGGCATAATGTAACAAAGCAGACACCTGCGTGCACGTGTATCTGCAGTGTATCTGCATCAGCTCCACGAGCACATTGGACCCAGCCGGAGAAGTTCGCTGTCACAAGAATGAGAAAACACAATTGTGCGCTCTTCCATCGCAAGCTGCTTCCCCGCGTGAATACGTGTGAGACTGCGTCTTGAAAGCGAACAAACGCGGAATTCTGTTTTTTTTTTTTCTTTTTTTGTGCGTGTATGCGGTATTGCACCGCACACTTCCATGGTTTGCTCTGTCAATGCGCGTTGCAGAAAACTTCCATAGATATGACACGTCTTTTTTGTTCTTCGTTTCCCGTCACGCCGCGAATGCTCTAAGCCAGGGGTCGACAACCGTTTGAGGCGGAGAGCCGAATTGCACTGGAGGCCGCACGGCCAATAGAAAGTGGGAGAAAGGGGGGCTTTGCAGGGAAAGATAAAACATTCATGTAGAAGAGAATTCATGTTTATTTTCAGCCGACATGTCACAAGAATGCAGTTTACAAACAAAGGTTATAAGCAAAAACTTTATTTGAGGCCCAAACTGCCATTTAGACCATCACTTAAAAGACGTATAAGTTTGTTTGATATTCTTTATGCATGATTGTCTGCCATTCCTGCTGCTTTGCCGACTTGTGAACGAGGTCGGGACCTCGTCAAGCTCTTGAACTTTTAGTCCTGTACTCCTCCTAATCAAAAGGAAATAAAATGATTGATTGATTGATTGATTGATTGATTGATTGATTGATTGATTGATTGATTGATTGATTGATTGATTGATTGATTGATTGATTAAAAGACAAAAGGGGAGATACGGGTAGGGGGGTCTGGCGGGAGCCATGCCGGGGCATGATAATACTGCCCCGTGGGCCGCACGTTGCCGACCCCTGCTTTAAGCCAACGCACTCCGCCGTGTTTTACGTGCAGACTCAACAAGCTTGTTAGGGCATCGCGATGTAATATTATGATCACGATGTAGATGATAGCTGGTTTAAAGTTTTGTTCTCTACATAGCCGTTCATATATTTTGTCAAATGTACTGAAATGAAGGTAAAAGAACCTTACGCAGAAAGAAGGTTATACGTCCACATTGCTGGCTTTCAATCGAAAAAGCCGTGCGCAGACATGAAACAGAATACCTCGTGCTTGCAAGATCGATATGCCAGCCAAATTTAGGTGGCGTGTGATAGATGATTACAACCAGTAAAACAACACTGGCCAGAGTGAAGACTGAGATAAGACGCCGGAGGGGGTTCCAGAGTAGGGGCACCTCTCAGTGCACAAAATCGGAGTACACAAAAAAGAAGAGGATAATAGAAGAAACAGTGATTCTCAATCTCCAAGGGATGAAAAATAGAAACATGGAAATCCCGTTTCCGATGCATTGTTTTTTTTTCCGAGGCCGTCTATCCAGTCCTTTTATTGGAGAAAAGTATTCGCATTTACCGGATGGAATGATTTGCTCGGATGTATTGAAAAAGAAAGTGGAGGAAAAAAAAAACGTGGAAGACGTACGAAGGAAATAAAGTTATCAATGAACGAGCAGCCACTCTGTGAGGAGACGACGTGCGAGGGCACACGTCAGGACACGAGAAAATGGATTTTTCCGGTGAAGGTTCGCGACTCCTCGAAAGAGATCTATTAGAAGTCACTTACAAATATCTTATCTTCTTCTATGGTGTTATGTTTTGCAGTATGTGATTTATTTTTCGCAATATCAATTTTGCCTTCCTCGTCTGTTTCCCTTGAGTGGACCTACGGTGCCTTATCTCAAACCGAGTGAGGTTTTCTTATATGCGATGCCTGATTGTATCGCGTCCCTTCTAGTGTACTTTTTGTTTCGAATAACAAAGTTGGACGAGTTTGTACAGATCCATGAAGGTCCTTGGAAGCGCAAAACACAAAAATACAAAAGAACAACTAGACAGGAGGAGCGCTCAATTCAAACTAAAGTTTATTTACAGAAACTCGCCAGGATTTATCGTTCAACCAAAAGGCAACCGCAACAGGGAAACACGTGCATGAAGCCACAGACTAACACCTGATGAACAACTATCACCTCAAGGATAAAAACTGTTAAAAAAAACACTAAAGCTACCTCTTGCGCCTTAGTTTGAAGTGAGCGCTCGTCCTGTCTAGTTCTTGTCTATTTTGTGTGTTCCGCATTTCCAAGTATCTGGTTTTTCTTTCGTTTAACCTTATTAGCCTAGTAGGATATATTATGGTTGCTGTCTTAATATGCAGCCGACGCAGCAAGGACGTGCACGCCTGGTGAATCAGCGCTTGAGTTTCGGAATATTTCTATAAGGACGTTCATTTCTAAAATCATGACGGAGCTGGATGACGGGAGGCCTGCCGTCTGAACGCAGTCATCCAGCCACGATGCTGTGTGTTGGGCACAAGAATCGTGCATGTGGCGTTTGAACAGCAAACAAAGCTCACTCGAAGGGGCTATGTTCTAATCTAGACAGTGGAGAATGAGAAAGTGTGCTGTTAAAGGCGCCTGTAGTGCGTGCGACTACCTGGGTGGTCTACACAACAATATGCGCAAAGCTATGTAGCTCGTTTCATATGCACCTTGCTAAGCAAATATTTATGGGCCACGTTTTTCTCTCTTCGATACTCCATCTCACGTAACAACCCTGACGATGTGAATCTCGCATCGCCGCCACGAAGAAAGAAAGAAAGAAAGAAAGAAAGAAAGAAAGAAAGAAAGAAAGAAAGAAAGAAAGAAAGAAAGAAAGAAAGAAAGAAAGAAAGAAAGAAAGAAAGAAAGAAAGAAAGCAAGCAAGCAAGCAAGCAAGCAAGCAAGCAAGCAAGCTGCGGGGAAGGCAACAACGGTATTCCTTCAACTGAGAGCGCGAACGCAGGCATTGTTCTCGTTTAGAGTGAGCTTAGCAGGCAAAATGTAGGAGACGTATAAGCAGAGAAGTTGTAGCAGAATAACAGCATCGTCGGGCAGCGATTGAGGTAATCACGAGAACGCAAATTCTTCGCACCGTAGCTATTTGGCTCCCGTATCACCCCGGCCATTACAAAGGAGGCAGATGCGACGAGGAGGTATCGCAACTTGCCCCCACCGTCGGGGTATCGAGAAGTTCAACGCAGTTAAAAACAACTGAAAAAAGGCGATCATGGTCATTTGTTTGTGTGTTCGTTTTTTTCATGCCTCGTTTTACTATAATATTTTTTGACGTCGGAATACTGCGGTGACCAAGCTTGGCGATTATGCATGTGGCCGCCCTTGACGTGTTTGTCTGGAGTCGAGGGGTTGCCACTTGGAAATTGCATTGAAGACAGGATAATTCTGTCGGCGATTTAATGACGGCGCAGACAAGGCGGATATAAGTGAGGTTTGATCTATAGGCCAAGCGGGGCAGTTTCCTGGTTGGACCGCCACGAAATGGGCGGCCCGATTTTGTAAACCACGGCTCCTCGCGGCTCAAGACTGAGCAACATAGTACTTACCGCCTAAATCACGGTTTCTGTATATACGAGAACTGTTGGTACACACTAAACTTTTTTACACCCTTAAGGGTGTAAAAAGGGTGTTTCTAATATTTACACCCTTTTTCCCTTGGTACAACACCCTTTTTTGCTTTATATACACCCTAAGAGAAGGGTGTGCATGCAAAGAGGGTGTTAAAGCCTTTCATAAGGGTGTTAATGTAAGAGATGAAGGGTGCAAATTTATAATTATAATAATAATTGTTGGGGGTTTAGCGTCCTAAAACCGTCATATGATTATGAGAGACGCTGTAGTGGAGGGCTTAGGAAATTTAGTCCACGGGGGGGTTCTTTAACGTGCACCGAAGTCCACGTACGCAGGTCTCAAGCATATTCGCCTCCATCGAAAAATGCGGCCGGCATTCGATCCCTCTGCCTGCGGGTCAGCACTCGAGCACCATAACCACTAGACCACCGTGGTGGCTGGTGCCCATGTAAGCATTAAGCTGAATCCATGCTTGCATGCATAGGCGTGCGCAGGGTTCACCTTCAGAGGGGGGACGGGGGGGGGGGGGGGGGCGAAGGCTCATACCAGCGCCCCCGCTCCTTATTAGGTCAATGTATGGGGCAGACTTCGCGCCCCCCTCCTTAGGTGACTTAGGGGGGGGGGGGCTGCCCCCCCTCGTGCGCACGCCTATGCTTGCATGTTAGAATCACGCGCGTTGCGTAACGTGTCTGTTGTACTGCCTTTTCTAAGGTTACAATGATGTCGGTGGCATCCCAAAAACAAGGACATGGTGGAGCCATTGGCACATTGTTATTTCTCGTGATATTTTATTTTCACACAGACAAATCATGAAGAATCATTGCTTCACAGAACACTATATGAACAATCCTGAAAATGTACAAGAAAATCCACAAACACTTTGTTATGCGCACTGGTACGACATGCGTCCTACTGTTTTATATCTTCCTCAATAAATGTCAGCGAATATTTGTACGAACTACGCTCAGAACAAAGATCGGAAAGTTCGATCCATTACACTGTGGAAAGAAAAAAATATGTTTATGATATATGGGAAACCTTACGCGATTAATTATATCGATGGGCAAATTTCCGAAATGAGAAAGACCCTAAGATGTAGCGCCAACTTGGTAGCTGCGATAATCCGAAATCATGGTGGCTGTTAGAGCGCGCGTCGTTCTCACAAGCTTCCCCAGTACGAGACGAGCTTGATCAAAGAGGAAAACAAGGCACTACTTTCTGCAACCCGTGCGGGAGCACGGAGGGGTGATTATTTAAAATGGAAGGAAAGAAAGGTCAGCAAATGGCACTGTGAGCGTGGCACAGCCGGCGCAGCGCCTTTGGGAAGGGGAGAAGAGCATGAAAGAAGTGGTGAGAGGAGGCAAGGAGAGCGGCAACGGCATATCAGCGTGTACTATACGTTGTACTCTTGCCCCCTGCAAGTGACGCCTCTGTAAGCAGACGCGTCTAGAGCCGAGAGCGCTTAACGGCGCCAAAGCATGCCCAGGCGATGTTCAGAGCAGACTTCAGTCTCCCCCCTCACCCCTTCCCCCCTTAAATTTAAAGAAGCAAAGCGAGCGGGGAGTGAGGGCGCATAGAACGCACGATGCTTGCGCGCTCTCTCAAGGACAAGGGTGGATTTGCGAGCGCCCTCAAGTTCTCAAGTGACGCAGTCATCCTACATTCCGACGTTGGCGCACCGCAGCGCACCGCTTCCTACACGAGCCAATTAGGATGCACATGTTTTAATTTAGAATATTTAATTAATAATCATCGTGTTTTAATGATAAGCGTGGTACAGAAACTCCCGCCTCAAAGCACAATGTTCCTCGAGTCGTAGCCGCAAATCTCAAAGGCTGTGGTTTTTGCTTCAAGCACAGATTTTTTTGTCAGCGACGAATACGTCACGGCCGCCACTATGATTTCCACTTCAAACATAGCGCAAAATACCTGCAGTGTTGGCAACTGTGGTAGCTTCGGTAGCTCAGTTCTCCATCGTGTGATCGCGTGTGCCGCCGTGCCGCCGTGCCGCCGAAGACGATTTCCTCTGTGGTATTCGCCGTGTATTGATGCGTTTTAATTGTGGCAAGGTTCTGTTTGGTGTCGCATAAGTCGGTCGCCAGACTTGGGGGTTACGGCCGCCCCAGCTACACCGGCACTCCACGGACGCTGGCAAAATACTGAGAACCGCGAAGCGGCACGTCGTGGGTTACGTGCGCCCCAGTGACACCGGCACACCACGGACGCTAGCAAAACAGATTATAAAGCTGGAACGGGAAAGCTGGAACTGCACGGACAAATACCGCCAAGTCTGGCAACCGATTTATGCGACACCAAACAGAACCCTGCCTTAATTGTTTTGTTGAGCTTGTTCGTCGCTTTCGCTGACCACGTTGCAACGTCGCTTTTTGTGCTCTGCGTAATCCGTCTCTTCTGACTGTACCGCACGTCCAAGCAAAACGATCGTACTCTTCGGGAGAAGGTTCCTTGGTCGCCGTGAAACAAGCAGTTGCCGCATGTCCTGTTCTTCGGTCCCAAGTGCTGCTGTCATGCAGCTAATTACAGGCAAGTAACCGTTTATTTATTCAATTCTGTATTTGTTGAGAGCTCCAGTAATCAGTTTTCACGCTCGACGAAAGTCGAGGCCCGTTTTTTGCAACAAGCTGCGCACCCGCATAGTTACGTATTTGAATGCTGGAAATGTGCGCTTGTACTATTGGGAGTTAAGTACTGTTCACCAGAGCAGTGTAGTTAATAGTAAAATTAGGTGTGCGAATTTCTGTAATACTTTACAGCTCGTGCATTTTTGCATTCGGTCTGTGTGATTTGTTTACACGCGGACGTGCGTTCGCGCGCTCGCATTTACAGCATGTTTCGACATCGTAGGTAGGCCTGTTTCGATTCTCTTTAATGGTCGCAAGCCTTAATGTTGACGTTCTAACCGCATTATCCTCTCATTATAGTAATTTCACGCACACACACCTAAGAAGAAAAAAAAACGTGCTGATGTGCGGGATGCGATCGGCTGCGACGAGACAGTGGCCGAACGAGTTCGCCGTGCGCCGTTGTACTTGATTCGCCGTGCATGCGGCTCAACTTCGCTCAGCTCCGGAACGCTGGTTGTCGTTCATTCTAAAGTTTGACGGCGGACATCGCTTTTCATAGAATGCACATTTAAAGCACGGGTACATTACTGAGACGCGTACTTTTATTTGTTCAACAATGTCACCTGTCTCGTAGAGACTTGGGTGTGTTTCGGCCTTGAGTGTACTAGAAGTTGGAGCGTTCTCGAGTGTTTTCTATTGTTGCATTCACATAGCGTGCACGATGCGGATTGTTTACGTTCTTACTCTTCTTTATTGAAAAAATTGGACGCTCCTGCCAAATATTTCATTTTATCAGTTAAATTAGTTCTTGAAATCGGTTGTAAATGTCTGTCCAAGCAATTTTCCCGAGCGAGAGCAAAACAGCATGGATAATCTGAGTTGCTTATGAATTCATATCTTTCTAAGTAGCACAAGCTCAAAGTTATGAGGAGATTTTTTTCCAATGTGATGTTTATAAGGGTACTATCCCTTAGTGCTTTTATGGAGACAGATCGCGGACTGTAGTCGAGGCTCTTAGCGCTTGTTGCGATCTTGGTAGCTTTAAGTTTTCTCGGCTTGTTTTGGTTTAAATAAAATGTCTTTTAATATTAACTGCGGCAAGGGACACATAAGCTGTGGGTGAAAGGGAAAGTGTGGGATTTTGAAGAGAAATGCAGTGTGCCTTGACGCACGCCGTTTCTTCGCGGAAGCTGAGTGAAATCGGAGAGAGAGAGCGGGTGACTTCGGCATGTGTGCTGTAAAAGGGAGAGAGTGGAGAGCGCGCCTTAAGTCGGCCTGGCCGTGCGTGCTGCGCGCGGCGGCGGTCGTAGCGGCTAAACGCATAGAAGGCCCGCGCGCCTTTTAAGTAATGTGCAGAGCTGAGATGGCCGTAGCTTCGTGTGTTCTGTCGTTACGCGCGCCTGGATTGCGGTCGTGTTATCGCTAAACGTCGGCAGTTGCGTTGAAGCAATAGGCAACACTATGCGCTTGCTTGTCTCTGTCCCCATCAAGAATGATTTGATTACAAGTGTTAGTGATAATTGAATTACATCTGTTCATATTTTATCTAAGCGCGAATACAATTTCTGAATTATGTTCGCTCACAATTTAGAAACACTTAAATACAACAACGTACCGTGCAAATATGATCTCGCGTTTCTAAAGTGACCTTATATAATGTTTTTTTTTTTTTTCCACTTTCGCCCGCTGTCATAAAGGGAGTGTTTTTTTTTTTTCCTCGCGACACAAACTTGAACAATCTCTCACACATTGACGTGTTTTTCTAGACTGTACAGATTTTTTATAAAACTTCCATGGCACTCAGGCTCCTGTCGTTCTGGCACACGAATTTTATGTCAAGGTGGAAATACTTTTCCGCATATGAAATGATGTCGATGCGACTAATCAACAAAAAGTGTTTAATTAACTGTTTAATTGAGGACTTGAGTGCTGTTTGTATTAGAAAGTTGTATTGCATGATAATTTATGACACACCTATTTTTTAGAAATCACGATGGTTGCTTCTCCCACTCCTTTGAAGACGCAACCTTCGTGATTTCTAAAATAAGTATGTCATAAATTACCATGCTCTACAACTTTCTAATGTAAACAACGAAGGAACGAAGTGGAAATTTTAAGGGCTCGCTTTTCTTTGTTAGACACAATATTAGAACTAACAGACGATAAATATTATTGGCTGTTATTTCTCATTAATATAACAACACTCAAGTCACCAATTAAAAAGCTCCGCTCCCATGATCAGCTCACGGCTGTCCGGCGGGCCGGAAGGCTCGGCTGTTCCGTGAGGTACCCGGAAGGCCGGCTTGCCGGTCTCTACGTGGGACTGAGCCGGGTGCGCGACCCAGTCGCGTTGCGCAGGCCCAATAAAGTTGTTTTCCATTCCATTTCATCACGAAGGTTGCGCGTGGTACGAATTTCAGTGGCGAAATCGAAACTGATCGGGCCCGGCGCGCACGAAGCTCGGACTCTCTGTTGCCTAACACCAGAACGACACTTGTCAGGGAAGTGACAAAATTTACATGAAAGCGAGCCGAAGCAGAATCTGGTCGGAAAAATCTCCAAGCATACGGAAACACACAAGTAGACAGCTTGTCGTTTCCATGTGATGGGTGGTGCTTATCTGTTTCTTTCACAAACTATAAAGGGGCGCGAAAATCTAGTTCGCCTGTCTGCAAGAAGCGCCGAAATGGCTGCCCCAGAGTTTTATGCTTCCCAGACAGAGAAAAAAGGTTGATATTGCGGTTTTCTTTTGCATAGTCTGAAAGAAATGGATAAGAAGCGCCAAACATTACACACGCAAAAAGGTGATACGCTGACCAATAATCACTTGCATGTTGCCTGGAGGCATGAAGTCTGCCAGCACGAGAACCCTCACGATGAATGAACAACAGAAAACTTAAAAGCTCGTATTTTCTTTTAAAATACTACTATAATCAAAACCAACAGACAATTTACCCAAGGGAAGGTATGGAGACGTTATTTCTAGTCTTAACTGTATTGTGGTAATTATCAGGCAACTTATACAATTATATTTATTTTACAGTTCACAGTGAAATACAAATACTTAGTGGGTAATCTTCTATTTGTATTGGGAACACGGGATATCTTGGTGCCCCCAGAAACTACTTATGTTAAAGATATGAAGAACACTATAGACAAGGCTGCTCGTTGTGAGATGTTCGACATTTTCTTTCAGAATGTTGGCTGCTGTTTATTCTATGCAGTTCTGGGATGACTTCGCAACTCTGAAGAAGATAACACACCACTCCAGAAGGTTTCACAAGCCACTGATACATTAACTAAGCGATGAAAAAAGTCTGATGGAATGAACATGCTATGCAAATGTTGCCAAGAGCACGGAAAATGGATCCCACGAGGCTCAGAAAAAGACGTGAGTACACCAGAATGTTAGTGCAGCTTGGCTTGTAGTTGAATTGCAAGAAGCTGTACACGTTAAATTTGGAAAAAAAGTATTACAATCATTGTGTTTTTATAGAGACCCACACTTATTTTTCTACGCAGCAGACATTCAAGCGGGTGCCCAGCGTACCACTGTTATCGATGTGCAAAGAAGTTTATT
>JALIZH010025315.1:0-25613 GCA_030522465.1 Rhipicephalus appendiculatus
CCTCCTGATACGACGCAGCTATCTCCATCACCGTTTGATGTTTTCTTTTTCTCGCGGTATAAGAAAAAAGCTTGTCTACTTTTGCAACGTCGTTTGAGTAGCCAACAGCATATCAAGTCGGCATCACGCTGCAGCTGGTGCCACCTCGCAGGAGGTAAATAGCGTAGTTTCACTGGCAGGGTAAATGTTTGGCTGTGGTTCTACGCTACCTCATGGTGTCGTTCTTCAGCGAATGAAATTCACGGCTGTCATCGGAGGGAGGGGAGGACAGTCACGCATATTTACAGCTGCTCAGGCGATAGGCGCTTAGCCGTCTTACACCTTGGGAGGCAGAAATTAGCGCCTTTTTTCCCCTTCAGAACCACTCATCAGAGGGTCCTTTGGCGGCGCCCAAGAAGCTTTTCATAAACATTGTTGGAAGTGGCGCCCTGTGTGTGCGCCCTGTGTGAGAGTGGGCTTTCCCTCTCTCCGTCGTCTTCGCCTCAGATGACCGAAGAAGCCTTCGTTGAAAACGTGCATAGGAAAGCAGAAAGGGGCAAAAAGATGTGGAGAGACGGAGCATGGAGGAGATTCTTCTTTTTCCTTTTCACAATTCTGTGCTCTTAGAAAAAATTCAGAATTTACTTTGCAGCTCATGAGGGCTTGCAACCCTTCCTGAAACAAAGCATTGAAATGCTCCTCCTACTGACGCACTGTTTTTGTTTTCATGGATGTCCCCCGCTCCTCGCGTCATAAGAAAATCTCCATTCCACTCTCACTTGAAAAGGCTCCAGCCAAGTTCGTAGAGAGCCCGACGTTTCGGGACCGATTCGGTCTCTTCCTCAGGAGGTGACTGTGTTGGTCATGGAAGCATAGCCGCGTCTTGTTTCATTATGGCTCCGGCTTTCCCTTTCCTTCACGTTTCGGAGGCCGTGAACGTATACTGAGGGCATTGTTCCTAGCGAGCGGTTCACGTTTGCAGGTGCGTTCTGAATGTGCCAGGACACGAGCAAGAGCCTCCTTCCCAGATGCAGCAACGTGATACCTGCGCCAATTGCGCCAAACTACGCCAAGAGGTAAAACCTGCTACATCCTGCTACATCTTGGCAAAAATTTCATTATTTGCGCCAAGCATGCGCCAAGACGTCGTTATTCCGTTCTTTCGGTGAGAGACATGACGGCAGGCGCCCGAAATCTTTCGGTTACCACTGTAATTTTGAGTGGTCGTCGCAGTGAACAGGAAAGTGCTATGTAGTTGAAGTAGTTGCTGGGCGCAAGCCTTCCTAACAATATCAGCTCGTCCATATTGCGAAACTTGCTGCGTTAGATTTCAACTCGCCCATACTGCGAAAAATACTGCGCTAGTTTTCTATTACTGCTAGACCATACTGTGAGATAGCATTATTGAGTACAATAAAATAGTTTCCTACTGTTGTGGATACAGTCCTGAGAAAAGTATTAATGACCTAGTTGTTCTTGGACGGCAGTCTTACTTTACTGACTGCATTGGTTACAGTAACTGAGTACGTGTATGTAGAACCGACCGTTTATTTAATTTGTTTTTTAATTTGTAGTGCTATTTCTTCTAGTTTACTTCTAAAATATTTTATCCGGGGTGCCTAAGTTTTAGGTCCATATAATGGGCAGATTGTACGAACAATACCGCGTGCTATGCAGTGACTTTTACTTCGCTGAGAAGGCATGGTGTCCCAGTATTCCGGTATATCTCGGCTGGGCTTCTCGACCTCGGCAATATGTCAAACAGCTTGACAAATGTAAATACGTTCTCCCCATCACCGTAAATTTTGTCGATCACACATAAAATAACGGGAAGAAAGGACCAGTTACTAAACCCTGTTCCTTATGAACTGCTCATTAACCAGGATCGTAACTATTCTGTACATAAAGCACGACAGCAGACCCATCTCACAACGAAGGACTAGGTTGTACTAAAAGCACAAACGTAATCACACTTTTTTGGACAGTAAACAGAATGCATGAAAAATTGAGACAGATGGTGCTTTCAGTATTGTAACTAAAACATATGGGAAAGCCAGAGTCATTTACAAAGTGATTTCCTAAAAGTGTTAGGTGGCTTGAGCTCACTTGGGAATGTCTGCAGAAAAGCGAAGAGCAGGGGTCTAATTTCATGTTAGCAAGTACTCCAAGTGAACATGCATGCATGCTTGCATAAACGGATTTCCTTTGACATGCGATGTGACAGCTCCGGCTTAGAAACAAATGTTTGCTGCCGAAAATGTGTGGCAAGTACCTGCTCCAAACGGTTCTTATGCTGCTCCAAAGTGAGATTTTAGTTGCTCCAAAAGCTGCGCCGAAATGGCTTTGGTCAATCACATCACTGCAGATGTCTTTCTGTTTCTAGAGCAGAAGCGCCGTCAAAATCGATCTTATGGTCGTGCTTCTCACAGTGCTGTGCAAAAGATCTCTGCGTTGCACTTCCATTTTCTTGACGTCGTTCTTATGTTGGCGTATTCTTTCCGGGAAACACTTGCTCTCGTCTATGTACCTGGCTGGACACTCTGAACATGGAACCTTGTAGACTATGCCTTGGTCTTGCTCCTTAGAAGGCCGAACCTCCGGCCGCGGTAGCAAATGGGCGAGCGTCGACGCAGGCTTGTGAATCACCGTGACCCCCGCTTTTCCGAGAATCCTGGAGAGCTATTCACTGATGCCCATACTGCGCCGTGCTCCCGACCGGGATGCAGAAATTAGGCGCCTTTTCCTTCTTCGAACCACAACCACCACCACCATATGGGATGACGATGCGCTGGGCTGCCTTCTCCGATTCTATTGTAGCCGGTGGGGTGGCCAGGGAGGGAGGGGGGGTCGCGTAGCGTGTGTGTGTGTTGGTGGTTAGAAGAAGAATGAGACGCCTAATTTCTGCAGCCCAATAGGGTAGCGTGTCTTTCGCAGGTGCCTCTCCGCGGCACGGTGGTTGTCCCCCTCAATACACTGCGTGACACCCGGCGGATAAACGCTTCCGTGTACCCATTCTTCAGTACCTCGGCGGCGATCCTCTCTTCTCTCCCCCTTCTGACGTGCAGATTGTTCTTGTACGTGAAAGGAGCGCCGAAACCGCGGAAGCTTTGTGAACAGTCGGATGACAGGTTACGCGAGATGCAAATACCCGCCGGTTTGCGTTCGCTTTCTGTACACCGAGAAGGTCATGCGCTCGCCCTGCCGTCTGACTGCAACATCGAGAAACGGAAGCGTCCCGTCTCGCTCCAACGTGAACTGTATCGCCTGGTCGACGGAATTCAGATGTTCGAGGAACCTGTCTACGGCTGACTTCTTTATGACGCAGAAGCAGTCATCCACGTACCTTACAGATATTTTCGGCTTGTCCATAAAGGAGCGTAGTGCTTTCTCTTCTACGTGCTCCATTGTGAGATTCGCAGCTGTAACGGAGATCGGCTCCCCCATCGCTGGCTTGTATGTAGGAACGCGGAATCTGGTTTTCCTAAAAGGAACATTGCCGGCAGGGAGATACTTCACTGCTCATGAACGACTTTCCGGAAGACGCCCCCTTCTGTAAAGGACTATGTTACGGACACGCGGGTATTCCGCGTGTCCGTAACATTGTTGGCATGCTCAAGCACTTTAGAAGAACTTGTGTTTGGCCTAGTTTGGTGCCGTATGACTCTTCCCAGTCAAAGAGTGTAAAAAAGGGGAGTTGCGTTGCTCTGTTTAGAGTCGGCTCTCAGGAAGTCGTGCGTTAACAAAATGCAGGATGCATTTGACAATCAGATTTCCCGTCTCAAGACGGCTGGGTTCCCTGACTCGATGGTGACGCCAGTGGTGGAAACTCTCCTGCAGAAGGTGGAAGGTTCGAGGAGTGAGGCAAGGATGAGGACGACCACTTTTTCCGTAAGACCTGTAGTGGTGCCTTATATACATAAGGTTAGCTACAACCTAAGGAAGGTAGCAGGCAGGTATGGTGTCCCCCCTTGTTTTTTCGGCGCCTTTCAAGCTGGCGCGGCTCTGCCCCCGTACCTCCAGAGAACCTAAAAGAAGGTACGGCTGTGGAAAAAACCATGCGAAGCCGTACGCTAAATGCTCTACAGGAGTCGTGTACGAAATCCCCCCTGACGTGCGGCAAGTCCTACGTAGGGCAGACGGGGTGGTGCCTGAATGATCGAGCCAGGGAACATGAACAAAAGTTAAAAAAAGACGATTTGGCGCACCTGCCAGCGCACTGTAAAGACTGTGCGTGTGAACCACGGTTTCACGGGATATTCTGGGCAGAAGCCAAGATCAAACGGCTCGAGAGCTATTAGAAGCCTATTTTATTAGATAGAAAAGTGATGCATGTGTCAGTGATACATCTATTAGATTATTTGACTCAGAAATGCGATTCTTCGATAAGTGGTTGCCCCGCTAGGCTGATGAGCGGATGCAACTGTGTCTGCGCATGTGATAACTTGCTATATATTTCCACGTCTTTCCATGAATAAACGAGTTGAAAGTTTACCGCCCGTGTCGTCGTATCTCCCTCCGTCCTCGCCTTTTTTGTGCGGTCAAGATGTCGATCAGGATGCTCAAGCACGGCCGGTCTGGAGGCGCGCGCTCGCTCCTTCCTTTACAGCCTGCGCACGGGGGGTTGTTGCTACCTATAGCCGCAGCTTGGCGGGGGCGCTCCGAGCCAACCCGCCGTAAACTTTAACCCGCCGCCGGCAGCTGCGGAGGCTAGCGCGCGTAGGGAATTCTCGGCTTCGAACTTGCCGTGGTCCCTTTTGAAGTCACTTCATGGTACAAATGCGATGTGAACATGGTGGCAAGGATGGATGGATGAATGCTATGAGCTTCCCCTTTATAACGGTGCAGTGACATGTCTGCCACCAGGATCGAAAAAACTTTCTTTTTATGTTGGCCTAATGCCTTATCTACATTGATTAAATCTATGTTATTATAGCAAAGAAAAATATAAATTGACGGTCCATCTCTCTGCCTCTTAAGGCAGAATGACCTTATTTTTCCCCATTCTCCATTTTTGTCCTTTATCTCTACTTTTCTGCCACCAATACTCTAATCGTCTCTTACTTATTTCTATCGCGGACGTGTTCAGCCTTCCATTGATGTCCCTAAAACCCAAGGCTTCATGTAGACTCGTGCCCACACGTATATCTGGGTGGATATCGACACATTCAATCAGTACATGTTCCATCGTTTCCTTAGTTCCCCCCACAGCATGTAGATTGTTCTTCTTCGTTACAGAATCTCGCTTTATAGCTACGCGTTCTAAGGTGTCACGATGTTAGTAATGGCCCGGCGCGTTTCGCTCGAGTCGGCGGACTGCACTCAAGAAAGGCGACACAGGTGTGACGAAAACACAACCTTCATTTCACACACATATATATATATACACACCAACACACAAAAATAGAATTAGCTAGATATAGCTACAGTTCCCCAAACCACACTAATTAGCACGTCCTATCCAGTTCTACGCGTGTCCTTTACGTACACAACAACCGGTACGAAAATTGTCAGCCGCTTACAGTTGGTCTTCACGCGCTGACCCCGCACCGTTGATAGTCGCGTCCGTCGCTCGTTGCGTCCGTCGCCCTGACGTCGCCGCGGCTGCCTGCCGCTTCCCACACGAGACGTCGTACTCGTGCGTCGTTGACGTGGCAGCTGGACGGGCGGCCGCAAGCCCGGGCTCGTTTAAGGTCGGCGGCGTAAACGCTGACCGGTCCCGACCTCTCGCAGAACAGCCAGCCAGCTGGACAACCGGACCGCACCGCACCTCGCCGAGGCCAAAGCTCCGGCGGGTCTCCAAGCCGTTCTGGCGTGCGCGTGACCCCCCTGCCACGGTGGGCTCCTGCCGCGCGCACCCCGAGATTCTTCTTCTTCTTTCATCTGCTCTTAGTCCGCCTATTTCTTGTCCGGCCTTCTTTTTCCCACTTCTCTTGTCATCCCTGACATAAGGCAACCCGACTTCTACTTTTTGGAAGGGGAGGCGCAAGCCGCTGTTCTGCCCGTTTATGTTGTTCGGGAAAGCATCGTCGTGGTTATAAGAAAACTCTTTTTTTTTAGTTTTTTGTAGCATCGAGAAGGGAGTAAGAGGCTGAATATTGCATTTGACGCGCATGTGCGATTGTGTGTCGTACTCAGAAGGCCTGGGCCGCGTGACCACCGATCGGCAGGAAAAATTACGTATAACTTATTCTGTGGTTGAAAAATGGTTTAGAAAACATTTATTTCAAATACACACGCCGGCCGTCGCAGCACTTGAAAATAATAAAATTTGTTCTTTTTTACTGAAGGCATTATAATAAATAAATACTGCAAAAAGTTGAAAGTCAGTGGGGACGGCCACTGTTTTTTGCACTTATGTCTGAGTGAAAATCACAGTAGCAGGACTCATAATAATAATAATAATAATAATAATAATAATAATAATAATAATAATAATAATAATAATAATAATAATAATAATAATAAGCTGTTCAAGATAGAAAAACACAAGCTAAAATTAACATGAAATAGCAGGTGGTGGGTTCGCAGGTGTAAACACATGAGAAGAATCTCAAGGTGAAATAATGCACGCCGGAGTCAAAGAGGAAAAATAAACCACTGATGCACCCGCTTCTGTTGCTCGGGGAAGCACAGACGAGGTCATAACAGTCTGTTTTTTTCGTTTTCAGTAACTGCTAAAAATGGCATCAGTATTTTGAACTGTAGCTTCTACGAATGCACTAAAGAAAAATTGAGAAAATTCACCCACTACTCGGCCGATCCCCTGCATTAACTATGAGCCACACAAAGGAAAGCGACAACATGGGCAACCACACGTGTTTAAGTCCCTAGATTTTTCCCTAGTACAAGGGAAAAATCTAGGGACTTTAACATGAGTGAGCGGCTTGCCATAGGGATCAGATTGCACGTCTCATTGTAGAAACTGAGCAAAAGGACGCACTCGGTTATATATGCATCAGCATGCCGTCCATACCGCTGTCAACCAAAGAGTTGGGATTTACTGCGTAAAACAATGGAAATCTGTTATGGTGTGGTCGTGATGTCGCTTAAAAGCGTGAATTCCTCGCGCATGTTTCTTGTGACTCCACGCCATCTGCATGCACTGTTGTGTTTGCGGCATAATGTGGTGACAATAATAATAGTTGCGGTTTAAGTGCCAAACGTACGTACAATATGATTATGATGGACACCGTAGAGGAGGCTCCAGAAATTTCAACCACCTGGAGTTCTTTAACGTGCACCTAAATCTGGGCCTCAAGCATTTTCGAGTTCATCGAATATAAGGTGGTCGAGCCTTAAAAAAATTCTGGTAGCCTTGCGTGTGCGTCTTCATTTGCCGAGTGCATGAATGCGGAGAAAGCCAGACTGTCCCCACACGCACCTCTACTACTCCCACCGCTTCTTACGAGCGAAAAAAAATAATTAGCACGAGAAAGTGGCCGGGAACAGCTGCTTTATAATACGAAGCGTATGCGGCGAAATGCGCTTTCAACGGTTGGCTCGCGACGCCC
Source organism: Rhipicephalus appendiculatus (assembly GCA_030522465.1). NCBI lineage: Eukaryota > Metazoa > Arthropoda > Arachnida > Ixodida > Ixodidae > Rhipicephalus > Rhipicephalus appendiculatus. The sequence continues at coordinate 7,491 of JALIZH010025315.1, forward strand.
ACACGCGGAGCGCGCCGTCGTAAGTGTATAGAAAGAACTCCATTGTAATCGCGGTGGCTGCTCAGGCCGTAAAAGGAGGGAGCGAGCGCGCGCCTCTAGACCGGCCGTGGCTCAGGCCGTAAAAGGAGGGATCGAGCGAGCGCCTCTAGACCGGCCGTGGCTCAGGCCGTAAAAGGAGGGATCGAGCGAGCGCCTCTAGACCGGCCGTGGCTCAGGCAGGCGATCAGCACAAATTCCATTCCTGTGTGAAGGTCTCTAATGATATGCGGGTAGAAAGCGAATAGCTCGCTTTCAAAACAGCGGGGGTTCGCAGCTTCGCGCCGTGCAGAGGTAGAAGTGACGGGTGCATTTCTCGCTGCGGTGTGTTGACTGGGGGACCGGGTACGTGGGTGTCCAAAGCCACGACGAATGGTTAGGAGAGCTTAAAGCGTCGACATTCAGCACCACTTTTCTTTCAACAGCTGTATTTACAAATAAGGACAGTGAGTAAGATGATTACAGAGGCATCTCCAAATCTCGACTGACGACGCCGAGCCTTCTCCTCCTTTCTTGAAGACTCCTCCTCCTCCTCCAATGGTCGTGGCCGATTGCAAGAGGGAAATGATGAATGTAGACCTGGTACGACACATTCCAATCGGCGCCGGGGCAGCAGGCAGTGCCCTCGCGCCGGCCTAGTTGTCCTCGCTCCCCCCTTTTTTCCTCCGAAACGAGCTGCTTTCCACGGAGATCCCAAGGCAAGGAAAACCTGGCTACATCCAGGGCTGGGCAGTATCGAAGATACATGTATCTTAGATACTATCTTAGATACTCTTTGGGTATCTTGTATCTGTATCGCGATACGTCTCGCAAAACGAGTATCTGTATCTGTATTTCCGATACATTCAATAATGTATCGTGTATCTTAAGATACAAGATACTGCTATAGAAACGCCACCCAGCGAAACAACAAACGTCAGCTGAACTCTGCTTCTCAAGCTGATACTGCTGCCACTAAGCCACCTCAATAAAGTTAACGACAGTGATATCCCTTTGTCTTTTTGCCAGCGTGCTCCAGTGAGCATAGGAAATATGGTCTATACGCGTCCCTACTGGTGGAGCAGAATCACGGGATGGCGCTTCGGCCATCTCGACAAAAACAAGCGCGCGAACGTCTACGTGCAACCGACCTTTTGTTTCTCCATGTTTTCTTTTTTTTTAGCTGTGTTGGTGCCATGAACCTTGTTTGTAGCTACGGTACTGTGCTGCGTACTACAATGCGTGCGGCGTCTCTCACTCAAAATCGGATGTGGCTATAGTGTCGTTATCGAAGTTTGTCTTGCGTGGTGCTTTGTTGCAAAGCCTCAAAAAGGCAAGAATGTGGTTGCTTTGCGTTTCGCTGCTTTCACACAGAGATTTCACAGATCTCGTCGATGTAAGCTTGGCTTGCATAGTATAAGATTGACTTATATGCCAATTAGATTCTAACAACCGTCGCTCCACCAATGTCGATGCTGTTTGCAAGAGAACAACCATTTGCGTAACAGATGATATTGTGGTGTACTGCATCTTTGTTCTTCGTGCTAAATTATCCAAGAAGTTTTGTTTAATGATAGCTTCTTTGTTAGCACAAATGCTCTCTTTTCTGTCCTCCGTTTGCATCCCACACATTACCTAGGCCTCTGTGTAGTCTTTTTCCCGTTTGTTAGCTGTAATAAATCTTTTGTAACCTCCTCCTCTATTGCTTCTCTTATTTATTGTTATTTTTCATTGTCTGCGTCATTGCTACTATTTACATACCTACATTCCGAGTAAGTTTACTGTTCAGGTGATGTTAGGGCAAATGTAAAATAATCAGAGCGTGATCTCAGACGTTCTTCGAGCAAAACAACCGGCAAGCGAACCGCGGCGAAATGAGTGACCGCAGCATTGGCTCCACAGCGCGTCATCATTTCTGAGCGCCACACGCGGCAAAGCAACACCATCGTTCCTGACAAGCGACAGGTTGACAGTACGCGCGCCGGTTGTTTCGCTTGATGCGCGTTTAAGAGCGCTGAAGTACGATGGCGCATGAGCGCAGCCACGTGGTTTTATTTGATATTTCGCGTGCTTTCTTTAAAGCCAAAAAATATTCACTATGCAGCATGTACGCCGCCAAAAAACAATTACTTCGGTCGTTTTTAAATGCGTTCTACGATGTGACGAAGCGCACTCTGCCCTAAAGTGAATAATAAAAATGTTACATAATTGACCATAGTTAATCAACCAACTAAGCGCAATATAAAAATACCAAAACGAGCGCCACATGACGGTAAACCATAAGCCACTAGCTTCATTCAGTCACGGTTAAATGCTAGTTTGTTTGTTTTTTAATATAATGGTTCTACACTGTAAAAGAAAATTACTCCCAGGTGGGAGTAAAACGCCTGTCCTCTAGCGACCCCCCTGTTCGGAGTAATTTTTCCTCCGGACCTCCGGAGCAAAAGTTCTTACTCCGGCTGGCCGGAGCAATTGCGTGGCACAGCCGGAGTACTTTTCATTGATATTTCACTCCGGCCGACCGGAGCAGTTGCGTGGCACAGCCGGAGTACTTTTCATTGATATTTCACTCCGGCCGACCGGAGCAATTGCGTGGCACAGCCGGAGTACTTTTCATTGATATTTCACTCCGGCCGACCGGAGTGATTGCGTGGCGCCGCCGGAGCACTTTTTACCGGCATTTTGCTCCGGCTGGCCGGAGGAAATGCGGGGCACCTCCGGAGTATTTTTCGCTGCTTTTTCACTCCGGCTATCCGGAATTTTCGCGTGGCACCTCCGGAGTATTTTACGAATGTCCTTACTTCGTCCGGACGGAATTGCAGTACGATGGATCACGAGTATTCTTTTTTAATTATTTGCTCCGCTTTTTGTTTATTCTATGCTGATCGTGTCACGCATTGGTTAGATGAAGGAATTCTCATGCAAGCACTGCAGAGTTACTGTGCATTTTTCCCACAGAGCTCTAGCAGATGAAAGTCAGGAAACACTTGAGTTCTTATTACTTGATTTATTCAAAATATGCTGCAGTTTGTGGCTGATGACCCACCATTTGGGAAAAGAAGACAAGAAGGAACAAATATACAAAAAGCCACCAAAAAAGAACACAAGAAGACAGATCACATGAAATCAGCAGCACTCAAGTTTTAAGCGCAGTACGTTGAAATGAAGTCCAGAATGCCGTAAAACGATGCACAACAAACGAAGAAAGCGTAGCCGCCGGGAACCATCTCCGAAGGACCATTCATCACATTCATTGACGACGCAAGGGTTCAGCTGATTGTTTCCTGCATAATTTATCAAAAACATATTACATGAGAACTGCAAGTCATGCCAGAGGCACGAAAACTGAGGACACTGAAGCCGCGGGTACTGATTAATTACCATACTGTCTGCCTGTCCATGAGAACACCCAGGTTCTTAAACGGACCACACAAAAAAGACAGGACGAGCGCTCAATATCAAGAAGCATATCACATGCACACCGGTGTCAGCCAGCCGCTCCATGATAAAAACACACCCCTCCGTGCCGCGGACAAAGTTCAAAACGGGCGAAAATTTTCCATATATTTTTAAATCGATACCTCCACTTCTGCTGACAGATTCAAAAACATTTTTTTTCACTAAAATGAGCGACTTTTGGTACTCTCGAAGACAGCATCAGGAATACCTCTCCCGATTAACTTGCTAATTTTCTAAAATATTATAGCTCCATGATTATGACAGTTGCATTTTAGTATGTGCTCATCGTCCTACTTCCAGCATATTAGGCCACAGTTTGTATACTTGCGGCCGGTTCTTAAGAAAAACGTACCTTCATTCTGCTTTGCAAAAGAGTCTTTGAGAGAAGTTCGCGTTGTATTGCTTTTTTTTTTTTTAATTTGCAGCGCCCGCTCTGTCGTGAAACTTATCGTAATGAACATTTTTCAAAATAGTTATTGCATGAGCATGTATTGTTTCCAAACGAACAGGCTCGAGCACAAAATGAAGTTTACTCCTACTTAACGAAATAAATTAGCAATCAAAAGTACAAGAATTACGCCCCCTATGCCAATTGCATCATCAGTATAGTACACTGACAGAAATGAGGGGAGGTGGACCAGTTTACTCAACACACAGGTCCGTGAAGACGTCCGGCAGGAGGCCACGGATGGTGATGCACGCCGAGGTGTCACGACGTGTGCACCAGGATTCGAGGAACTTTCTTTTCCTTCTTTTGTTGACAGGTCAGCGTCGTTGCATCGTCCAGGTCAATACTATGTCTCGTCTTCGCGCACTGTTCGTCAGAGAAATATAGAAAGAAGTGTTTTATTCTCAGAGAGATATGGGACATGAAGGCGAACATTTTGACAGTTTTACCCATTTGGTCGGGGAAATTCAACTCACCCCTTCCCCCCCTCCTCAAAAAAAAAAAAAAAAAAAAAAAAAAAAAAAAAAAAAAAAAAAAAAAGACTGCATTCACGGCCATGGCAGCAGGACTGAACACAGAAAAAAAAAATGCAGCAGCGCGATAGTTCTCTCTCCCATCAACACAGAAAAGACTGCCAGTTTCTGAAGAAGGTGCCCTCTTTTCTTTTTTTTTTTTCTTTCACTACCATACCCCTCCGCCCAACGACGGTGAGCGGTGCTCTCAAATGGGTTGCAGAAATAAGCGTGAACCAACCTCCCCCTCCAGACAAACATCGCGCGCCCCACAACACGTTCTGCAAAGCAACCCCACCTTTCTTTCGCATTCCTCGTCACTGGTCTCGTCAGCCCCTTTCCCCCTTTTTTGTCATGAAAGCACCATGTCCGCCGAAGGGTCAATTATACTTCGCGATTAATATCTCAGATACCATTAATACAATCAAAATAATTTTTTCACCAATTGAGTACGTATATGCGTTCTAAAAGTCTGTACCGAACACATTTCCCAAGCTTAGTTCGCTAAATTTATAACGAATTAACGCTGATTTCAGTTATTCCTGTTTTATTAATTCAGTTTACATGATAAATCAAAATAATTTATACGTAATGAGAGGCCTCGACTTGGCGTTTATTAATATGGAAAGCGACAAATATTACCGTTTATGTATACTGATCAGACCAAAATATCTTTTAACGAATTAGGTTTACTTATAAAAATTGATAACCTTTTATCGAATCAACCCACATCTATGATGTTTTCTATTAATGCATATCTACAGAGAGTCGATCAGTGCTCCAAATATTACAGTGGTGTGCTTAAAATTACCGAATTTATTCATATTAAGAAAGAAAAGCACGTGGTCCAAACAACGCATTTTCAATATTTCCACTGAATTTTTTAGTGCCATCTTGCAAAGCTAGCCTATTCTTGATAACCTACTTGGTTATCAACACAAAAATTACTCAATTTTAGCACTTTTTGAAAATAATAACACAGAGAATTCAAGAAGAGCCCACTCACCAGTTTTGCGCCGCACCAGCGACCGCCGGGTCGTTCGCCACTCGCGAGATCACAATGTGTCGTTCGTTGCACGGAACCATCACACGATTAAGGTTTCCGCAACTCCCTTCTGTCGATGACAACCTTCGTTGATGCTTGTAGTCGCTTGTTATGTCCACAAGGTGCACAGAACGATTTCCTTTTCCCGAACGCGGGCGAAGAAATCGCGCAATCCTCGCTGCACTTCGATTCGGGTGGCTTGGCCTGCGACATGTTAGTTTGTGGGGACCGGCCGCCTGACGAGGCTGCCTACGTCACTTCTAGCAAGTTTCGGCAAGTTACGTTCCTCCTTTCCCGGTCGTTCAGTGAAGGTGGTGGTGGTTGTGGTTCGAAGAAGGAAAAGGCGCCTAATTTCTGCAGCCCGGTCGGGAGCGCGGCGCAGCGCCTTGAAGGCATCCCAACACCACAAAAGCTTTTTCAAACGTTACTGCGGGGTTAGGCGGGGTTGTCCAGCCTCATTGTTGCCTCTCAGCCTACGCATTGTTAACGAGACGCCTGTCGTGCGGGGGGGGACGCTTTGTCACTGGAAAGGAGGAGCTGTACCCGCACATCGCCGGAGTATTTGCGGAGCATCCACGGAGCATAAGTGATGCGCCGGAGCACTTACGGAGCATCCACCAGAGAAAAATCAGGGAACTCGTCCCGCTTCCCTCCGTCCATCGCCCACCGAAGTAAAAGGGTGGAAAACGAATGTGTATGCTCCGGAGCATTCCGGTTTGAGTGAGGCTACCGGAACTAAGAGGGAGCATCATCCCCCGAAACCCCGCGGCTGGGTATATTTTCGTTTACAGTGTACTTACGTGAAAAACCCTGTATACTTATTCACTTAGTCATTTTTTATTGCGGAAATGCCTTGCTATTTCACTTAGGTGTATTCGCTTTCCTTTTTTTAGGTCCCTGTAAAGTCCTTTTTTTGCGTTACAAAAAAGCAGGCAAGGAGGCTAGAAGTTGCATAATGTGAACAGCAGTGATATCCTGCGACGCTTTTTGCCACGCACGATGCATTAGCTTCTGGGCGGCATAAGTTCTCTCGGAGAGGAAATGGTAAAAGCTTGCACGTTAGTGAATATGTTGCTAACGAACACTTTGCGCAAGTTGATAGGTAGAATATGAAAAATCACTGCAGTTTTATGTGCTCAGTGAACTGTGAGAGCTGACTTGGTAGCTATCGTTTTCACATGATGCTTCACAGAAAGATTGCTACCGGCGTTGTTGCTTGTTCTACACCTGTAGGGTAATGCGCCACTACGAAAACGGTAATACGCTTACGGACAAGGTAAGACTGCACCAGTATTTGTGCCATTTTGCGGAGGCTTCTTATTGAAAGTCTTGCAATTAGACGGCAACCCGCTAGCTGGTCGCCAAGTAAAGCAGCGACGCCCATGAAATACAAAAGTGTCAAGTAAACAAATGCCAATAACATGTTTCGGAATGAAACTAATACACATTAAGCAAGAAAACCATAAATTTCGGGATTCACACAGATATTTAATTAAAATAAACAAAGTTGGTCGCAGTTAAGACATTTTCAAGCAAACACTTCTGTACATAGGCACTTGAGGCGTCATTATACAGGGTGTCCCATTTATCACGCAGCACGATTAAAAAAAAAGAGGAACGGCGTTAGGCGAGGCAGACCTAGTGCATAATGTTCCCAGTATACTGTAGTAGCCGCTGCTATTTTTTCAAAGACGACAGTCTTTCTTGGGATACTTAAACGGAGAAATTTTGGTCTGTTTCTCTGTTTGTCGGCACGTCACACGATTCAGCTACCCGGCCAAAGTTTAACCACTTTCTCAGCGCCCGGCCATCTTGCACAAGTATTTTTGTTCATACTTGTGAACATTGTCGATCAAAAAGCAAATGTTACGCATGTCTGAGGAGCAACGTCAATAAATAGGTAGTCTCTGGTATGTTTCTTTATAAGAAAATACATAGATACATAATTATGAAGACCCCAGCGTTTATTAGGCTGCGCTCAAAAAGCGACGCTATGCACGAAAAAGCCCTCGGCCGACGATATGTTGCTGCTGGGTTCTGCACAAGGTGATGTTTCTCGACAGCACTGCCAGATGGCGTCCATGTCTCACGCAGCGCCTCTTCTTATCAAGGCCAGCCAGATGCGGCCGATTCAACATAGAGAAAGCGCTGTCTGAGGCAAGGCAAAACAGTGTAGTACGGCCGGCAGAAGACTATCGTCTTTCGACGACATTTGCAGCGAAGCACGCAGATACGCGGCCAATTTTTTCGTTAATGTGAATTAATTAATTAGTCTTAATTAATTTCGTAGCTCCGAAAATACTCACCTAATTATCAAAGTGTCAATGAGGCAAATGTGGGCATGTTGAAATGACATCTATCTCTGCTACTTTCAACAACGTACTAATTGCGTGCTAATTTTTTCCTTTCGGATTAGATTGTTGCTTTATGCATGGCCTCCGAGATTGTGCGCCGGCGCGCGACCTCGGAGGCCATGCATGAAGCAACAATCTAATCCGAAAGGAAAAAATTAGCACGCAATTAGTACGTTGTTGAAAGTAGCGCAGATAGATGTCATTTCAACATGCCCACATTTGCCTCATCGACACTTTGATAATTAGGTGAGTATTTTCGGAGTTACGAAATTAATTAGGACTAATTAATTAATTCACATTAACGAAAAAAATAGTAGCGGCTACTACAGTATACTGGGAACATTATGCACTAGGTCTGCTTCGCGTAACGCCGTTCCTCTTTTTTTAAATCGTGCTGCGTGATAAGTGGGACACCCTGTATAGATCTATAATAGCAAATTTCCAAATGTATCGAAGTATCTTGAGATACAATTGGGAAGTATCGTATCGGATACATTGATTCCGGAAGTATCTTGTATCTATATCTCCTATACTTCTTGCCCGAATATCTTGTATCGTATCGCGATACAATTTCAAAGTATCTTTGCCCAGCCCTGGCCACATCGCACCGGCAGGTTCAATAAATGCACGGGAAAGCGCGTTCGGCGTGGTTCACGCGGCCGCCTCGGAGGGCAACTGCACAGCTGTGCACGTATGTGCACGTCGTTATCCTCCTTTTCGGGGGATGCAGATTCGTTCACAACAGCTGACAGGCAAGCTCGCCGCAGCGGCCTAAAAAATTCCATGTGCCGAAAAATTGCTGTCGAGAAGGTGCCGTAGGAGGGGGCGGGGTCGGTGGCTTTGGGGGGGGGGGGGGGGGGGGCGATCGCCCAATCGCCCCCCCCTCCCCCTGGATCCACCACTGAGGCTCAACAGTATTGCCTGACCTCAATGTTGCCGCGTCCTCCAGCCTTCAAGAGCGACGACAGAACTCGCTGGATAGCATATTGGTCGTGTCTTGGACCTACTACATTGTGCATAGATAAATAATATACCGGGTGTTCAAAGTTAAGCTTTCTCGTTTTATTGAAATTCAGCACTGGGAAGAACATGAAAACCACCTTTGCAGATAACTTATACATCCAGGGGGACACGCAATGAGACAATAATTATCGCTTTCAGGTGCCCAATTAACTCAGATTCAATAATTAACTTTTTAGTGATTGCAGCAAGAAAGCATGTTTGTATTGAAAAGTTTGAGGCAGTCGCATTTATACACAGTTCCATTTGGAAGAATTCCTCTAGCATGTCTGTGCTCCGAGATATCCCGCTGCAAAGTTTAATTGTGGTTTACCTGATTACGCATGCGAGACAGTCAGCGGCGGCGCAATCTCCTCCCCGGTGGGCCGTGGCAGTTGCTTGCGTCGTTTAATCTGATAACGGGTCGAAGGCACAGGCAAAGATGATAACGGTTACCCTTTTGCTACTGGCTGGCGATAGCAAGCAATGACTGTTCGTCACATCGGGGAGGAACATTGCGCTGATCCACAGCGCCCTGCATGCGTAATCAATTAAACTTTGCAGCGGGATATCTCGGAGCACAGACATGCTAGAAAAATTCTTCCAAATGGAACTGTGTATAAACGCGACTCCCTTCAACTTTTCAATATAAACATGCTTGCTTGCTGCAGTCACTGAAAAGGTTAATTAATGAATCTGAGTTAATTGGGCTCCTGACAGTGATAATTATCTTCTCACTTTGTGTCCCCCAGGATATATATGTTATCTGTAAAGGTGGTTTTCATGTTCTTCCCAGTGCCGAATTTTAATAAAACGAGAAAGCTTAACTTTGAACACCCGGTAGATAAGTAATATATATCGATGGGTTAATGCATTTTTAGGGGCGAAGCTCCTTATAGCGAGACCTGGTCGGTTGTCGATCGTCGATCCATCCTGTACCTCGTAGTGTTCCCTTATCGTACAATAGAGGGCGCTGTCCCATAGAGATGCATGCAAACTGCAGTTGGGTGACGATATACTAGATGGCGCTGTACGCATTTTGTGTCGTTATCTCCACTTCTCGTCTCGTTTCCGAGAGGGCGCTGTCCCATAGACATACGTACAATATGGCGGTTGGGTGAAGGTACGCTAGATGGCGTTGGCGGTGCAGCTGCTCTCCGATTGGCTGCTGCGCGGGCTGCGCGGGGTTGCGCCGGGCGGCGAGCGCCCGCTATCTCTCATTCCCCGGATCGTCGCCGTACGAGTGGGCTTGCCGGATCGTGCTGCTTGGCGGACCATGGACGACGAGGAGCGCCGGGTGCGGAAGGCCGCTGCCGGCTCGTGCTCGTCGGCAGGATCCCGAGGTGCGAGCTCGAGAGGCCGCCGCGACGCGAGCGCGGCGCCAGGCGGATCTCACACACACTATCGCTTTGATTACTGCTGGGCGAAACCACTGAAGATTTCTCGGTGTAACCATGATTGCTTCACGAGCTTCGACCCAACTCTTCATCATTCACCCCGTGGATATGCTGTGATTTTTAAATGCGAATGCATTTCTTAGTCGGGCTATGTGAGGCGTCCGGCGTTGTCCGCGGCGGCATCCGCGCGCCGGCAGGTGTTATCTCTCCGCTCTACTCCCTCTCCCATAGCAACAGCTGCGGGCGCGCGCGCTTATCCTCGCCCCTAGCAACCGGAGCATGTGGTGCGAGAAAGTGTAGGAGAGGGTAGGTGCAGTGCTTCGCCGCTCCTTCTCTCGCCGTTCGCTCTCTCTCCTCCCTGCGCCCCACTCTCCCGTCCGCTCGCGCCTCACACTCGACCGTTCGCTGGCTGGGCGCCCCTCAAGGCGATGGCAGAAGTCGGTGAAGGCGAAATCTCTCGGCGCAAGAAATGCATTCGCATTTCCTCACGATTCCCTTCGGGGAGGTGGGGACATTTTTTTTTCCTTTCATTTTTACTCGAGTAAGTCGATAAATCAATGGAGCAAGTAAAGGCAATGAAAAACTTTAAATAACCGATAGCTGAGCTAGTTGGTGAGTATTCATGTTAAAACGACACGACGTGAAAACGCAGACACCCACCAGTTATCTCTCACGTATACCATCACGCGCAACTGACTGATAAGTATCGCCTCTTGCCTGGGAATGCGCAGATAAGTATTGTAAGTGCGGAGCACTTTATGGGCCGGGGCTGTCATATACTGTCATTGTATGCTATCGTAGCTTCGCGAAACGCAAGCAAAACCACGTATAGCATAGCCATCTGTAGCATATTTGTAGTGTCGAAGGTCGACACTAGGTGACATTAGTTATGTTCAACTGTCATCAAAAGATGGCGCCACCTCTGACATATATAAATACGACTGTCACCGGAATAAAGCAGTTCTTGTGTGGCATGGGTTGGAGTGTGTTCGTTGTCCTCAGTCGCGACGTGTTGCCGACACTACAATATTGAACGCGCGCTCGCGCCAAGAAGTCTTCTCGCTTTTGTTCTTCGAGTGCCTTGATGATATTAAGTGCGGATCACTTTAGGGGTCCGGGCTCTCGTATGCTGTCGTCGCTTGGAGTAACACAAGCTAACACGTAAAAAAAAAAAAAGAAAACAAAAAAAAAGAGAAAGCAAGCAAGAAATAGGAAAGAAAATACAGGCAGAAAAATAGAAATGAGCAATAAAGGGAACGAAAATAGATAAAGAGAGAGGAAGACATTAATAGAAATAAAGACAGAAAAAACGGAAACAGAGAAAAAGAAAGAAAGCGAGTAGGACACAAATACAATTGAAGAGAAACAAAGATGGCTGCCCAGCTCAGCACTTCCTTTAGGTTTGGCACCACTATAGTGTGAAGCTGCCTTAATCTTTTTTTTTTCTTTGTCTACCTTCTTTTCCGCCGCTGTACGATTTTTCAGTTAGCGGCGTTTGCGGTGTCTTGACGACTCTCGTGTGTCCGTGTTTGCGCTCCCTGTCTTTATAAGGGCCCCAAAACAGCCCCTGAAAATACGAAATCGAGCGCGTTATTCTTTCTTGGCGTTTCTCGTTTTTTTCTTTTTTTGGCGCTCTTCGTGACGCCAGGACGGTGATTCACGTGACATGATTAGAGCGCATACTTTCGATTGGTTCGTATACGAGAAATATCACTTGTGAATTGTCTCCTACCTCGCTTTGCCATGAATTCGCCCACCCGTTCTGCCTCATCTCGCATGATTATATCAAACGCGATGAACTGATTTCGCTTCAGTTTGTGAGTTTCCGATTGCGCGAGCGTAAATAACAGAGTGTATATAGCCGACAAGCTCGAAATCCTGATAGGCTCAACGCTTAGCGTTAACATTATGCACGTGCTTTATGAAGAAATAAGTGCCAAGGAGATATCGCCTGTAAGAATTGTAGTGAAAGCGAGAAGGGCGCACGGCAGGGAGACACGATCTCTCCAATGCGATTCACCGCGTGTTTACAGGAGGTTTTCAGGGCCCTAGATTGGGAAGAGTTAGGGATAAGAGTTAATGGAGAGTATCTCAGTAACCTGCGATTCGCTGATGACATTGCATTGATGAGTAATGCGGGAGACGATTTGCAGCTTATGATTACTGAACTGGATACGGAAAGTAGAAGAGTAGGTCTGAAAATTAATATGCATAAAACTAAAGTAATGTGGAACAATCTTGGCAGAGAACAGCGCTTTGCGATAGGTGGTGAGACACTGGAAGTTGTAAAGGAGTACGTCTACTTAGGACAGGTAGTAACCGCGGAGCCGAACCATGAGAGTGAAATAACTAGAAGAATAAGGATGGGATGGGGCTCATTCGGCAAGCATTATCAAATCATGAATGGTAGTCTACCACTATTTCTCAAGAGGAAGGTATATAACAGCTGCATCTTACCGGTACTTACCTACGGAGCAGAAACCTGGAGACTTACAAAGAGGGTTCAACTTAAACTGAGGATGACGCAGCGAGCGATGGAAAGGAAAATGATAGGTGTAACCTTAAGAGACAGGAAGAGAGCAGAGTGGGTCAGGGAACAAACAGGGGTTAAGGATATCATAGTTGAAATCAAGAAGAAATAATGGATATGGGCCGGGCATGTAGCACGTCGGCAGGATAACCGCTGGTCATTAAGGGTAACTGACTGGATTCCAAGAGATGGCAAACGCGTGAGGGGGAGACAGAAAATTAGGTGGGTAGATGAGATTAAGAAGTTTGCAGGTATAACGTGGCAGCAGAAAGCACAGGACCGGGTTGATTGGCGAAACATGGGAGAGGCCTTTGCCCTGCAGTGGGCGTAGACAGGCTGATGATGATGATGATGATGAAAGCGAGAACGAAACTGGAAGAGGCGCCGGATTACTTGATCCTTCCAACGGAGAAACTCTTTGCATCGAAGACGATGCAGCTCTCCAGAAGACAGGTCATCCCGCTTCCACGGTTTTTGTACATTTTTTTATTGTGATAACAATTATATGGACACTCTGTACAGGTTTTCATCGTCGCCGTCATGTTCCGTATAAAGTTCCAATCGATAACTTCTGTACGCGCATCGTATGTTGTACCCGCTAGTAAAAGCTCGCGAGCGCTAGCGAGGGGAACACGGCTGAAACATAGATGAAACAAACTGCCCAATCTTCGTCGCACGAAGGGCGCATGCGATAACATCACTCCGCGTGCGAGGCCTGCCATCGATTGCTCGTCAACCAGAAAAGAAGCGCCCTGTCCTTATTTCGCTGCACGAAGGAGTAAGAAGGAAAACCGGTGTAGAGGGGCTGCGTGGCTCGAGCAGCGACTGTGAACTTTGACTATAAGGGCGCGGTCGCGAGCTCAGGCGCTCGCGCCGTCTCGGCAGGCATAAGCAAACGGCCTCGTTTACCCTTATACGCGCTGTGATCTCAACACTTCGTGCTGTGACCATTGATACGACAAACTGCGCGAAAACCGCTTCTTTCCCGGGAGCGGCCGTATTTCCATACACTAGCGTATTCGCAGTTTCGAGAGATGGGATGAAAAAGAGCTAGGTGCTAGCCTGTAGTTCGTTATAACATTACGACATGTTGCTATCGCATTCACAGCCTTCGCCCTTTCGGAGAAACCGTTTTTCTTTACTTCAGAATTCAAGGGCGAAATTCTCTCCCCACCAACTCTTAAATCTTCAATCTACACGCCCCCCCCCCCCCCCCTTCCCGCACTCCGCGCCGCCGCCGATCCGATGAACCCCGCGCCGTTGACGCGAAGCCGCCGTATATGTGGAAACACCGGCGTGCCGCCGCCGCCGATTTTGGGACCGGCGCACAGGTCTAGTACTAAGTACTGCGCTTTTCTCATGAGCTTCCCCGCGAGCCCTTTATTGTTATTTTCCACGGGCACTGAGTTTTCTATTGTCCGACCATAACACCTAAGTTGACGATACATGCTCTATTTTCATATCTTTTAGGGGTGCCGCCTCTGTCGTTTTAAGGGTGTTTCACGTAACTGGAACCAAATATTTACAAAGAAGCGCATAACCTCTGATGAATAAAACCAACGATGGGGTTGACCACCATGTGGCCCTGATTAGGGTATTTTTATTTTGCGCTGAATTCCTTAACTAGGATAAATTTTGTAACATTTCTGTTGTTCACTTTAGGGCCAAAGGCGCTTCGTTACGTTGCAGATGGCATTTGAAAACGACCGATCTGAAAGGTATACATGCTACGTTGTGATTCTTCCCGGCGTTTAAAGAAAGCCGGTGAAATATGATCACGTTACTGCGCTCGTACGCTAATGTGCTGCAGCGCTCTCGGACGTGCTTCGAGCGAAGCAACCGGCACGTGGACCGCGGCGAAATGAGCGGCCCCGCTACTTGGGCATCGCTCCACAGCGCATTTCTCCACAGAATTTCTGACCGCCACACACGGCAATGAAACACTATCGTCCTTGAGAAGCGACAGGCTGACGGCCCCCGCGGCGGTTGTTTCGCTCGAAGCACATTTTAGAGCGCTGCAGTACGATAGCGCATGAGCGCAGTCACGTGGTTTTATTTTATATTTCGCGCGCTTTTTTTAAAAAGCCAGAAAATATTCACGACGCAGCATTTACGCCGCAAAAAACAAGTCGAACAAGTGGTTCGGTCGTTTCAGGGCCGAAGCTCCTTAAGCCGTGGGTCGTGCGTCCTCGATGTATGTAGTTGTAGGTAGCCACCTCTCGTTCAGTTCTTGGAATGTCCGCTAGATGGCGGTACTTGTATATGATGAATATATCTAGGGGCGAAGCTCCTTATGGCATCACCTCGGCGGTCCTCGGTTGTCCATGCATTCTGAGTAGCCAGTAGGCACTGGATTTCGACCTCCAAGGTAGTGCCTGTGTGAGATGTCTCCTGTGCGTGATTAAACAATAAAAAAATTCACAACGTACATGTAAAATTAAAGTGAGCTGCAAGTCGCCATGACTCTCATCGACCCTTTAGTATAAATGCGCCCGATCTCACGTCGTTGATGATGTACTGCGCAGAATTTGCGGAAGATTACCGGTTTACCGACGCACCTCCGAAGCTTCGCCCACTCATCATCATTCACTCCGTGGATATGGTGTCGTCATCTCCAGTTCTCGTCTCGTTTCCGAGAGGGCGCTGTCCAATAGACATGCGTACAATATGGCGGTTGGGTGAAGGTACGCTAGATGGCGTTGGCGGTGCAGCTGCTCTCCGATTGCGCGGACCGCCGTACGAGTGCGCTTGCCGGATCGTGCTGCTTGGCGGACCATGGACGACGACCGGTCGTTGAAGTTTGAATAAAATTTCACACAGACTATCGCTTTGATTACTGCTGGGCGAAACCACTCAAGATTTCACGGTGTAACCATGATTGCTTCAGTCACCATAACTCTCATCGACCCTTTAGTATAAACGCGCCCGATCTCACGTCGGCGATGATGTACCGGGCAGAATTCACGGAAGATTCACGGTTTACCGATGAACCTCCGCAGCTCCGCCCACTCATCACCATTCACTCCGTGGATATGCTGTGTTTTTTTTTAAATGTGCTCTGCCCTAAAGTGAATATTGAATTGTTGTATAAATGACCTTAGTTTATATCAACCAATTAAGCGCAATATCAAAATACGATAACGAGCGCCACATGACGGTAAACCATATGCCATCGGTTTCAGTTCAGTCCCGCTTAATTTTTTTTAATATTTGGTTCTACTTAAGTGAAACACCTTGTATGCTTATTGACCGTAATTTTTTAATGCGGAACTGCATTTCTGTTTGATTTACGTATATTCGCTTTCTTTTTTAGGTCACCGTAGGGTTTTTGTGAATGTTACAAATACGCAGGTTAGCAGTGCTAGAAGTTGCAATGGTGTTAATAGCAGCGATATCCTGCGATGTTTTTTGCCACATACTGGGAAGCTCCTGGGCGGCACAAGTTCTCTCGAAGAGGAAATGGTAAAAGATTGCACGTTGTGAATATGTTGCTAACGAACACGTTTACACGTTACGCAAGTTGATAAGCAGGATATGAAAAATTCACTGCAGCTTTATGTCCTCAGTGAATTTCGAGCGCAGACTAGGTATAGTTATTGTGTTCACTTGACGCTTCATGAAATATGTCGCGGACCAGCGTTGTTGCTGCTCTACCCCTGTCAGGGTGATGCGGTATCACGAAAACGGTAATACGCTTGCGAACAAGGTAACACTCTGCACAGGTGTTTGTACCATCTTGCGGAGGCTTCTTATTGAAGTTCTTGCAATTGGACGACAACCCGCTAGGCGGCCGCCAAGTAGAGCAGCGACACTCATCAAATACAGAAGTGTCAAGTAAAAAACACTGATAGCGCAGCTAATAAAGAGCTGTCAAGTAAGCAAATGCCAATGACTTTTTTCGGAATGAAACTAATATAGATTAAGAATGACAGATGTTTCAGAAAGAGATTTCATTCAGACAGGGGATTCAGACAGATATTTCATTAAAATTAAACAAAGTTGGTTGCAGTTAAGATATCTTCCAAGTAAACACTTCTGTACAAAGGGATTTGCTGCATCATTATATAGATGTATAATAGCAAATTTAGAAATGTATAAGTATCGTATCGGATACATTCATTCCGGAAGTATCTTGTATCTGTATCTCCAATACTTCTTGCACGAGTATCTTGTATCATATCGCGATACAATTTCAAAGTATCTTTGCCCAGCCCTGCGTCGAGGTCGCTAGTCCATCGTCTTGCGTTGCGGTTAGGTCGCGGCGTCGGATCACGGCTACGTCGGTTTGCTCCGCTGCTTCCACGTGGCGTCGTCAGGTCGTCTTCCGGCCGCGAAGTTTCGACGTCAGGGCTACCTTCGGCATGCGGCGTGCTCAGGTTTCTTCGCAGCGTCGTTGTGGGCGGCGGAGGATCTTCGGTCGTTCGTCGTACAGCAACCGCACCTCCATCGGCTGCTGCCCTTAGTTTTCCTGATACGGGCTAGGCGACCGGCCCCGGGTTTGGCTAGTGTACTGCCGGTGGTGCGGCGACATGTAGCGGCCGGGTGATGGTTGTCGTCGTTCTTGCTACTGTGCTCCGGTAATGTAGCTGGCGATGTCGCGGGGTCGTTCACCTGGCTATGGTGACCTGGCTGCGGACGCGGCACGTTAACGGCGAAATCACGTAGCCCCATCTGTCGGTACTGGCAGCGGCGGTACGTGTGGCTGGCCTCCCGCAGTGGTAGCAGAGCAGGCGGTAGTCAGGGGGCGCGCCAAATGTGGGTCTTCTAAGGTGCCTCGATGCGCGCATTACAGGCCTGACCACACGCACCCGTTGCAGTGCGCCGGCGCGTGGCTTTTTATTGCGATAGCAATTATATGGACACTCTCGACTGATTTTTGCCGTCATGTCCCGTATATGTATATATATATATATATATAAGTAAAAGCCACGAAGAAAAAATACCCGCGGGTAACAGTGCGGGAGCGGGGGGCGACAAACGCCGCTGAAGCGGACATCAAACGAGCCGGCCCATCGTCGCTCCGAGGCGTATGCGATAAGATCCCCCCCCCCCCCGCCTGTTCGACGAGCCGGGGGAATGCTCAAGGAGAGGTAACGCCCCGCGCGTCTTTAACAAGCGCGGAAAGACGCAAGGGGGGGGGTGTCCCTCATGCAGCCACTGCGACCTTTGGTTTTACGAGCGCGGTCATCGCTGGCGCACGCCTTATCTCGCAATCTAAGCAGCCGACAGCGGGGCGGCTGGCTCCGATGCTCCGCTCTCAACGCGAGGAAATTGTGCGAACAGTGTCCCTGGAGCGGCCGTATGCTCTTAAACCAACATTTCGTAGAGTTGCGTGAGATCGGATCCAAAAGAGTTAGCTGCCAG
>JALIZH010025316.1:0-12655 GCA_030522465.1 Rhipicephalus appendiculatus
GATCAAGTCCACCAGCAGGGTTCACGGTAAGCACATTCTTCGTACAAGTCTGCCGTGATTATTGAGATAGCAATAATATGAAACACTCTAGACGGGTTCTTGCCGTCGCCGTTGGCGCCGCCGTCATGCTCTGTATAATGTCCAAATTGATAGCATCAGCCCGCGCATCATATGTTCTACTCGCGAGTAAAGGCTCACGAGCGCTGGCGACGAACGCGGCTGAAGCGGGGATGAAATGAGCCGGCCATCTCAGTCTCAAGGAGGGCGCATGCGATAACATCAACCCGCGTGCGAGGCCTGCCATCGATTGCTCCTCAAGCGGAAAGGAAACGCCCCGCCCGACTTTCGTAAAGAACATGAAGGTACGCCATAGGAGGGGAAAGGGGGTCTGCGTCGCTCGAAAGGCGTGGTCAGGCGAGCTATCTCGGTAGACATGAGCAAACGGCTCGTATACCCTTCTAGGTGCTGCGCTCTCACCACTTTGGGTCGAGACAACAGACTGCCCGAAAACCGTGTCTCTCCCTTGAGCGGCCGCACTCCCTTACACCAGACTTCTAGTTAAGTGAGATGGGATACAAGAGTTAGCTGGTAGGCTTACTTCGTATAACATTACAATTTGTTGCCATAGCATTCGTTGTTTCGCCCTTAAGTGAAATTGTGATTTTTTTTCCAGATTTTAGAGCATCCAATACAAAATGCGCTAAAATACGAAGCGCTAAGGAGGGAAGAGGCATACACAACGACTGAATTAACTGTCAGTAGTTGAAAGAGAATTAGAACTGCGAAGGTGACGGAACACAAGTAGAAGTTGACAGGACGGGCGCAGTTTTATTTCTGCTTGTGTTCCGCCACCCGCGCAGTTGTATTTCTGTTTCAATGTCGTATCAACTAGCCCCCCCAACACACATTACTTAACTGTCAGTCGCACTTGTTACAGTGGTTAGATATTAGTCACCCCTCTGTCCTCTGCGCTTCGCCTTTTGGGCTGGTTCCAATCATCAAGAACAAAAAGGAGTGCACGAAATGCTGCGCAGGCGTGATCCTCCGGGCGGGCACATATCCCAACCTGATTCCGGAATCGAGCGAGATGAGCTACCACATCCGCGCCGTGACCCTGGCCGAGCTCGAGGAGCTGGTGGGCCGCGTCGAAGCCTGCTTCCGGGCGGCGGCTCTGGCCACGGGCTGCGTCCTGAACCTCGAGTGGGGAATCCGCTACAAAAACCTGGTGCACAACATCGCACTCACCGAGGTGTACCGGAAGCACGGACTAGCACTGGGTAATCCTAATTCCAAGAAAACTCGCAGCAGAGTCACAAAATGCATTCACCTAAGACAGGGGTCTCAAACACGCGGCCCGCGGGCCGCATGCGGCCCGCGAGGCTCTCGGTTGCGGCCCGCGGCCATCACATGACTGTCTTCGCCCCACATTTTTTTTTTATTTTGTTATCAAGTATGTTCGTGAGCTACAGACCTGACTGGTCTAAGGCATTGTCTCCGTGAGGCATCCCTTGTGTTCACCTTGTTTTGAAACATAACCGTGAAACAAAAGTTATATTTTATAATCGGAGTCCAGATTGGAGTAATTTTGCAGATCGTTATCGACATGTTTTTGGAATCCTGGCACCAAATCTCCTTGAGAAATGACCTGTATATGAGATATGGGAAAGTTTTCTTTCAAATAGCAGCGTTTGCAGGCAAATTGTACAAATCCCCCCCCCCCCCCCCCTGCTCCTACCTCCTGCACTGCCCCGGCCCTGGCGGGACTTAATTGCGTGTCTGCGGCCCGCTGGCTGAGGTGAGTTTGAGACCCCTGACCTAAGACGACTCGAAGGTGGAAGCCATCTTTGTTTTCTTCTTAGTTCATGAACTGATCCTTCCCCGCCCCCGTCCGCAGTGGCATGGCCAGGGGGTGGCAAACTGGGCGCGTGCCCCCCCCCCCCCCCCCCCCGAAATTTTTTTCCCTCCGAAAAGTGACCATTTCAGGGAGGTGCCCCCCCCCCCCCCCTCGCAAAATATTTCTGGCTACGCCCCTGCCCGCCCGAAAGCGATATGCACCTAACGTGGTTGTGCACTGCGTCCATAATCGGAGTCATTGCAAGCTTGCGCGATCATTTGGTTTCGCACTGCCTCCGAGATACGCCCACCTTTGGCTAAACCACGACGTTATGTGATTACGTCATCATGTCACGCCGCTTCATGTGACGTCCTGGTGGCGTCACGATGACGACACAAATTTTGGCGATGTGTGACGTCATAGTGACGTCATTTGGGGACGTCAACAGAAGATGATTTTTTTTGCATCACTCATGTTGACGCGGACGCCGCCGACGGTCAATTTCCGCTTTTGAAAATTGACATCTTTTCGCCTTGATGGACAATTTTGACAATTTTCGCTTTTGAAATTTAGGCATCTAAAGCTTTCGCCCAGAAATTCACGGGGAGATGGATGCTTCAAGAGACGAAAAAATGTGAACTGGAAGAGTCGCTGGAGCCATCGTTTCCAGAGGTAGTCTTGTATTTACGAAGACAGCAACTGCTGCTGTCCTGAAAAAGGCAGCACCACTTGTCGAAACAAACGTTGGATCCAGCGACGTCTCCAGTTACAGGATTTTGCATCGGAATAATCCGGGTCATTTGGCATTCTGGGAGACTATACAAGCTGTATTTAAAGGGCTGGTTTCATATATGAGAGCATACGTTGCTCAAGTTCGCATGATAGCAGCCGGGATAGACATAGGCGTGCGCAAGAGGGGGGGCATGGGGCCAGCTGCCCCCCCCCCCCTAGTCACCTAAGAGGGGGGGGGGGGCGCAAAATCTGCTACATACCTTGACTAGGGAGGGGGGGGGGCTGGTAAGAGGAGGGGGGCTCGAAATCTGCCCCATACATTGACTTAATAGGGAGGGGGGGGTCCCCCCCCCCTTCCCTGAACGGGAACCCTGAGCACGCCTATGGTGATAGGTTAGCACGTAAAGTGTCGCGCTGCTGAACTGGAGGGCGTGAGTTCGATTCCCGGTGACGGCGGCCGCGTTACAACGGGATCGAAACGCAAAGAACACCCGTGTGTTTAGATTTAGGCAAACGTCAAAGAACTCTGTTGCCTAAATTAATCCGTGGCTCCCAAATACGGCGTGCCTCGCAATCATATTGCGGTTTTGACAAGAAAACACGAGCAATTATAATTAAGCTCACAATACTAGGAACAATTAGAGCACCCGCTTCAGGACGGGGTGACACAATTTGCTTGTCATATTTGTCAGATCAGATAGACTGCGCATTGCCGGGTTGAGGTTGCCGCAACAAAGGGTAACAGTTCGCGCCACTGCTCTGAGCCCGACAAATTCAGCCGCTGAATTTGTGACGCAAAAAATGGGACGTGGCAGAATAACGCGCGCAAGACGCTGCTCACTATCAAGCTACCGTCAGTTTAACGCATCCTGTTTTACTTTAGTTACGCGAAACAGACGAACGCTCCTTCTTAATGATCCTTATAACTTTAGGTGTTAGACATAATAAAAGCGAACCTAACAGACAATTACATGAAGAAAGACTTGAGGGCATTAATTGTTTCCTTAAACTGTAGCGTAGTAATTGTGGCGTAAGCTGAAATGTTTTAAGGTAAACGAAAAATTACCCTTTTCGTCGGCGGCATCCGAACCCGCGGCCTTCGTATTACGTGTCCGTAAATACCCATTGAAGTAGGCGGGGAGGCGGCTTCCGTCATGGCTCAATTGGTAGGGCATTGGACGCGTAATTAGAGAGTTGTGCGTTCAAATCTCACCCACTGTAAGGGTTTTTTTTTCCTTCCGCTTTAATTCGTTTAATTGTACATCGTAATTAATAAACTACTGTTACAGACAACAATGAATGTATCCAATGCGTTTTCTGGCTTAATTGCCTCTTCCATTCACACATCAACGAGCCCCTTGGAAAAGTGACATGATCCCTTATGCCTCAGGCATTTGCAAAGCAACAGACATATCTTCTTCTTCTTCGTGCAAAAGTTTTCCTCATCTAACTAGGTTTTGTACTGCCTATTGGATCGTAGGAACCGGGATCGTATAATCGGCGCCTAATATGGTCTTGCAATGCTTCCGTGATAGGCCCATCTTCGACCAAGTGGTGACGTCATGGGATTACATCATCTTGCCAAGTCACGTGATGTGCCGCTATCATGACGTTAAATTTTTTGGCAATCTATGACGTCATGATGTTGTCATTGTGGGGTGTAATCACGTCATGATTATTATTTTTCGTCACTCTTGCTGAAGCCTCCGATGCCGACGGTTACTTCTCGCGGCTGGTGAGGCATCTAAGGCTTTCGCCTTAAATATATTTTCCGTTTATTCGCTTCTAACTAGGCGTGGAGTACCTGGACGCCGACATGAAGGAAGTGGTGCCCACGGGCGCGGCGACCGACGCTGGAAATGTCTCGCACTGCATACCGACGCTGCACACCGTGTACGCTGTCGGCAACGGTGTCCGGAACCACACGCGCGGCTTCGCCGAGATGGCCGGCACCATCGACGCCCAGGCGCCGACGCGGCGAACGGCCAAGGTGCTAGCGGACACCGCCATCGAGCTGTTCTGCGATCCCAACCTGGTGCAGAAGATTAAGGACGAGTACGCCGACTGGCGCAGTCGCACACCCGTGTCTCCGGCAGTCACGCCGGCGAGGAAATGAACTGTTGCCAGTGGGGCTGTTCGATTGATCCGCTCTTGGCAGTCCGGGAACTGTCCGGCACCTAGTAAACTGGCTTGTAGCATAGCGCAGAAACACTCAAGTACAAAGAATAATGTACTGGATGAACACAAGCGCTAACTTCAGTAAGTGAATTAGTTCCTTAAGCAAGACACCGTGCGATTCATGGCCTATCCCCCGGGGTGGGTTTCGACCAAAAGACTAAGGAACCAAGCAACCAACTATAGTAGCGCTTGTGTTCGTCCAGTACTTCTTCTTTGTCCTTGTGTGTTTCTGCGCTATGCTACAAGCCAGTTTACGATGAACCAACAAGCCCATATCGATACCCTTGTCGGCACCTGGCAGTTTCCCGGTCATCCTGAGAAACTACCCAGGAACACCGGCCAGAGCGGATAGCAATGTTAGGAGTTGATAGCTAAGCAAAGGAGTGTGTAGCGAAGTGTCCCAGAAAGCTCCGTACCTGCCTGGGATGCGTACTCAACCCTCACTGGTTGAAAACACCGTCTCGAGCTTTCCGAGACTGCCGTGACCGAAAACGAAAGGACGCTCAGTGGCGCTACTGGCCCATTCTTTCTGCGCAAGCGAAGCTTCGCGATGCACCTTACGGATGTGGTACACTCTTAATCAGGTCCTGGTTAAAGGCTGGTTATATCCAGGAAAGCAGACGAAAAATGTCCTGTTTCCCGGTTATATATATCTAGCATTTTAAGCGGGACCTGATTAAGAGTGTAGGGAACGACGAATCTGCATGTCGTTTTCTTTGTTTCATATTTTGCAAAATTACGTGCTGGTTGATTTTACTTGTTGATCTTCGTTGTTTTTGTTTGTGCGGTAACGCGGTAGCACATAGTCGGACGTGTGTTACGCACTTTTGTCCGAGAGCGATAAGCCACGGGATACACATCGCCTGGGATAGAGTTGCGGGTGCGATATGTCACATCGAAGATCACTGGCGGGCAAAATTTCCTTCTTTTTTATTGGTATTTTTAAAGAAACCCCGTTTTATCTTTTAGTGAATATGAAAGATGCCAATGTCATAACAGTCGTCCTTCATTGACGTGAGCATAGAACGTGCACCGCAGGCTACAACTACAGTGTTTCAAACGTTCTCAGGTAGAGGAGTGATTTCGCCGAATCTTAGGCTGTGACACGTTGCACAACGCTTCTATCGATCTATTTATCCACGGCAGGTGAGGGACTGTGAGATCAATCAATATTTTTATAGGGACCACTGCGGATTTGTACCAGGCCCGCACTTTTTCTTGTAGCAGCAGTTCCAGGTAACAGAGAGTCAACGCGCTTATACATGCGTTGCATCACGGTAGGGGTCATCAGTCCCAAAAATCAAATCGAGAGAAACATGTGGTTTGTCAGTCAAGTTGCCATAGCGAGGCTTGCAACAGGGTGCATTGCACTCAACGCACCGTAGCATTCCGCTGTCTTTCCAATGCACCGTGCCAAAGTATAGCAGTGTAATATGTAAACAAATTTCTCCCGCACCGAATTGCAGTAATGCATCTGTTCATGTTTTCAAATAAAAAAAAAATACGCTTCATGCCTTGAGCTCGTTTATATGCTACATGCCATGCGTTTTGAGACCGAGCTCATTTATAATAGACTATTTAGTTAAAGAGAAAATCTATTAGCAAGTCATGTGTCCTATAAGATCTTACCTTATAACCTTTCCCGGATACTGCGAATGGTAAAACAGTTTAGTTCTTTTGGACAATGGTCATTGTTTTTGTCCATTTCGGGAACAGCTGCAAACGGCTCTCCCATGGTAGAGTACACTATTAATACAGAGTACACTACTAAGTATTAGATAAATATTTCTCGTTAGTTTTCACTGAGACTACGATTACTATTGAGGGTCTTTCTGCGATGTGTCCTTCTACAGACTAGCACACCGATGCTGACGGTGACCTTTCGCTCGAAGTGTCTGTGTGATTGGTGCTGTTTTATCAATGGGGGAATTATTCGGGATTATTTGAAGACAGTAAAAAAAAAGAATTTCTCCGCACGATGCTACCAACCAAACAACCAACTTTTCCTTATCTCTTTTTCAATTGACTGAAAATTTGAATTTTTTCCCGTTCTTTACTTCAACGTCGGAACCGGCACCAAAGAACGCGTTATTCGCATTTCTTTCTGCTTAATTAAAATAGTCAAGCAAAATAATGATATTATTAACGATTATAGTTGTATAATATTCACTCTATCACTATCTTATCGCTGCCCTTTTCTCTTACTTCACTGGCTTTCGCGTCCTTCTCAGTGCCTCGTTGTGGGCACGAGCTACTGTCTGGCATCACCGGTCCTCAACATTGAGAAAAATAATACTCGTACCACCTCTTCGAAAACTGGTTCTGATATTAACAGAACTGGTTATTCTTTCTTTTGGGACAACTGCTCTGGGCAACAGCCACAAGGGTGATTTCTTCGCCGTCGAGGAATTTAATATACAGACTAAAAGAATGTCTTGCTAAATTCTGACAGCCTCAAATATTTCATTAGTGATAACAGGAAATTGAAATGTTATTTATCTATGACATCATGCGTGTTACCCTAGAGAAATAAAAAGTACAAAAAACCAACCACTACTCGATCAATCCCCTGCATTGGGTACGAGCCATGTTCAGAGAACGATAACGCCGGTTTACTTAGCAGTCAAAAACTTTGATTTATTAGGAATGACCCTTCTTTCTAATCGACGCTGTAACCTCTACCAGGATTTGAAAAAAAAAATTAAGGCCATGTGATCCGCCCGACTCTCGGCAGATCTCCCTGAGTGGGTAGGTGCCAATCATCCCAGTAGCATCATCATCATCATCGTCGTCGTCGTCGTCGTCGCCGCCATCACGAGACGCGCGCGACGGATCAGCACGGGCTGTCCAGACTCCCAGGCGAGGCTTACCGGCCATATATTTCGCTGCAGCTGCTGTGCCTCTGTTTAAAGAGTTGCCCGTTAACGCTAGCAGCGGTGCACATCTTCCCGACCCCGTTCATCGAGCCCATCCCTTTGGGTCCCAGTACAGAAGTCCCCGAGACTCGCGCCAGCGGTCGTAGCGATGTCTTGGAAAAAAAATTTTCCCTTTTGGGACCTGTCCAAGTGGTATCGCTACTCGCCGCCGCACCCTGACGAGGAATTGATTTGGAACTCCGCCTCCAAGAAGGGAGCACAGAAGCGAAGACGACGAACCAAATCCATCTCGAAGCGGATTTCACCGACCGAGCCACCATCCATAGGCACGTCGCCACAGGAACTGCAGACGCATGCGACGCAGGTATGGATTTGTTTGGTCTTTGCATTTTCCAGAAGGCAGCAAAGTAACGGTAGGGGGGAGTGTTTAATAGGGCACGAGTCCGGCGTGACCCGCGGCGGGCCGAGGGCGGGGAGGACGCGTAAAGTACGACGCAGAGACGACCTTGAGGCGAGACTGACGGGAGAGTGTGTCTCCCGCGTTTATTCAGGTGGTTTTAAGGAGGGGAAGGAAATGCTATTGGCCAGCGAGGTACGGTCACATGACCGGCAAGGCCACACCTGGTTGGTTACGGAAACAGGCATGGTGGAAGCCTAGCTTCACCCAGTGACATGTCGAGAAACTTTACCCCGCTGGTGTGTTTGCATGCTACCAGGGGTCGCACGACACAACAGGGAGGAAGGGGGGGGGGTGAGAGATTGTCAGGAATGCAGCTTGAGACACAACTGATTAGCGCAAAAAAGGAAAGAGTACAATGTGAGGGAAACAGACAGGACGCGGCACTAACTTCAACGGAGCATTCACTCACGGAAAAACATACAATTCACGGGATGCGCAGAAAGCCTACGTAACAAGGGAAAAAGTGATGTCTTAAGAATTCTCCCCTATGATTATCGCAAATATTTTTAACCTCTCCAACCTAAGCATGCCACACCTAACTAAATAGTTCAGTGCGCAGATTAATTCGCAGATTTCTTTCAAGGTATGGCAATTCTTGATTGGGTAGAGCCAGCGACAAGCACTTACGCACCTATCGCACCTGATTCCTTCACCTTTGCACCTTCGTCTCTTTTGCGCTAATCAGTTATGTCTCAAGTCAATTCGAACCAGCTAGCCCGACTATCATCTCTAACACAGAAAGACAGCGTAGAGACGGATAAGAATAAAAAACTGCGTTCAATGGTTGAAATTTGAGCTTGCTGGTAGATCGAAGCTTTCAGGAGAAACTCTAAACAATGGTATAGCTTTCTTTCGAAAGCTTCCGTGTATGATTAGAGTAGCTTTTTTTATATGCTGTGGTTTGCCTTGATTCAATTAGCTATGCTAAAGCATTGCCGTTCTTTATAAACAGTTTCGTACTTTCTGTGGCATTACTGCACTCGTATTTAATTACGCGCAGACCGAGGACGCCAACGCCTACCTTGGCGAAGCGAACGTACCCGCCTTCGGTTGTTCCCCGGGCTCCCTTGCAAGCGGTTCTTCCTGCAGCGATGCCAGAGCGCTTCGAAGAGCACCCGATACACGAGTGGCCCGCCCACCATGCTGGACAACCCGGAGCCTACAACGATCCGCGCTTCACAGCTAATCAGGTGGGTGACTGCCGTTATAATACGGTTCAGAAACGGAACTGCGGTTGCGTCTATCTTCGAAACCTACCAATGCCCAATTCAATATGGCCCTATTCATTTTGGGAGTGTTCCAGTCGGATTTTCACTGTTTTTCAAATACCAGTATACACAGGGTCTGTCCGCAAAGTAATGAGGCTGGATCTGGTAAAAAAAGAAAAAAGAAAGCCAGGCGTAGCTTGCATTAGTGGCGCAAGGCTAAAGGCACAGCGGAGCTGATCGGTTCCATAGCCGGTCCTGGCCTTACGAAGAGATGCCAAGCGATGCTAAGTTATACGAAGTATATTCAAGTGACGTCAAGTTCCAGTCGGAGTACAGCACAGTCTCCTGTCACCGTTTCAGCCGTACTACGTCGTGTACTGCTTTAAACGAGTCGAGTCCAAGCAGTCTCACTTGGCAGCGCACCACTATTCCCGGTAACCGGATTCGTTATCGGCAGTGCGAACCTCCTTAGGTTCCCTCCCATGTCTGCGTCTGGCCCCGCATGCCGCCGCCACGATACAGAACGAAGGAGCGCATGCGCAGTTAGCCGTGACGTCAGGTCTGGCGCGACCGAGCGGTTGCGCGCCGTGTCCAGGCTGGCGGACTGGTGGCGGAGCAGTGTTACGGGGAGAAATTCGGCCTTGTTGGTAAGACATTAGGAAAAATTTAGCGCAAAATGACACATGTTGTTACTCGCCCCGGGGCAACCCTTACTTGCTTACCTCACCTCAAACGTTGGCGTCATCGAACGCTTTGGTAAACGGAGCATGGGAACTCTAACGAACGGGAACCTCTGGGTGCTCGTGCCACGCGCTTCCTCAGGTTACACAGTAGCGGAGCTGTCATACGTCTTTTTTTTTCTTTTTCAGCAGGCAACCAACTATGCCACTCGAACCCAGTACCCCGGCGCCTACGGCCGGGAGCCATACGGAGTTCACCATGACGCCTCGTCTTTGCCAGTGCAAGAGCCGCTGCAGCGAACTTACGACAAGGCGCGCTCTCCTCGGGCGCCCTCGAACGAAGTGTGCTTCACGCGTACTTGCGTGCTCGTCGCCATCTGCATGATTAACGCGAGCATCGTAGTGGCGATGCTCTTGCTGTTTCTGAGCGACACCATGTTCTCATTGCCGACGGCGTCCCCGGAGGATACCGGCGGAGACTTTTGTCACTGGGATTAACTGGATATACAGATATAGAACGCCCAGCCACCCGTCGCTGCTTGACTGGTACGAGGTACGTATGAACACGCCCGGCACACCGCTCTGTCGGCCTTGTCGGGACAGTTATCCTTTCAAAACTATATTCCGTTTTGATACATCAGGTGCAATACTGTAGATTCCAGGGAAATTTCTTGCATTAAATGCATTCGCACCAAGGTGTAATTTAAGGTTTTACAGCTCATAAGGTTCATTAAAGCATTCCTTTGGGCTAATTGGTATAAGTTTAACATATGATTAAACGGTTTAAACACATTGCTACGCGCACCATGTGTGATAGCAGTTTCACTACTCTAGTTTGATTCATCACATTTTTACGTTCACACTTTCACCCCTTCCCTCGTTCTCCTTTCTTCTTTGGTGGGGTGGCCCCAAGTGGCACCTCACGAAAGATTCACAGTTAATAGTGTGCACCCACCCGTTCTGGTTGTGTTTTACAGCGAAACCTGTTGTGAGATCACAGCAAGGGTGCCGTAGTTGTCCGCCGCCGCCGCCGCCGGTGTCCGTAACCGCTATCGCACGTAATAAGAAAAAAAAACGAAATAAGAAAAAAAATATCTAGGATGGAACGGGGTCCGAACCTGGGTCCTCTCCGTGGCGGCCCAGTATTCTACAACTCAGCCATGCCGGTGCAGGAAACTCCTGCGCGCAAAAACTCTATACAAGCGTTGTATCAGGAAGGAACCGCGTTAACATACGTAATATAACGGGGTAGAAAAGTAAAATAACAACCAGACATCACAGAATGCGAATTGTGTAACCAGGCGTCACTCAATATGAATTGCGTTAAAAGTGGGTCGTTGAATGCTTAGAACCCATTACAACGGGCTCAGCCATAATTCTTCATCGTCATCAGCCACCGAATCAATTAATGGAGTAGTAGGTACCTCGCAAGCATACTTGTATTAGTAGCCCCAAGAGCGTTTGCAACTGGTTATAGAAATGGCGCCCTTCCAGCTTTCGCTGTGACCGTGCTGCGCTTTCAGCGCAGGCCTGGCGTTTTCTTTCTTTTTTTTTTTTTTCTGTGCCACCGTTAGTATCGCCCCTGTTACGCCCCTGCAGCGCAATTACCCACAGAGTAATTCCTTTTTTTCTGTTTAGGCTGGGTAATGCATGAAGGTGTTTGGGGCCTCAGAAACAAACTCCGTTGTACAGCTGTCCATATGTTGTTCCACATAACTTGGCGTTTCGTTGTTTTCGGCTTTTCGTATTTTATTTGCTGTCCATAGCGACGACTGACGCGCAGGCTTGTCTCCGTCTCGCGCGAGCATTTACAACCACGAAAGCAGACCACAATACGCGCGGAGTTGTACATTTTGCTGATCGAACTTTTCGCATAACTTCAGCAGCGTTGTACCTGATATGTGAAACGAAGTGTAGTTTGCGCGTACATTTCTTACCGTTAGCGGAATACCCTATTAGTAAAGTTTAATTTGATCATCATCTAACCGTTTGCGGATTGCCGTGGTTCTCGGGACGACAGTAGCAAAGCTCATAGCTATTGCGTCGTTTCGTCCGATCCTGAAGCGTTTGAAAAAGAAATTGCGTCGCATTAGCGCTCCCGGTGAAAATGAATTCACAGGTATACGTAAAGTTAACGATCACTTTACAACCGACGCTTTAGGGCGAACCGTTTACACCGACAGAACGTGCAACACGGTGTAGCATGCGCTTCGCGTGCCCCCTGCATTGTCAGATGAAGCGTTGCTGCTGCCTTAAACACTCCGGTAACCAGGTCATTTGCAAACGGTAAAAAAACAGATGGACAAACTCTGTGAGTGAGATTGCCCTATAGTTCTGGAAATATGGCATTTACGATTAAGGAACACTGTGCGCACACAGGCCACAAACTTATTGTCTCATTAAATTTCCTTTAAATATTGAACAATCCCCTGCTGAACCTTTGCAGTGTCACATATCAGTACGATATTGTAACCTTGACAGACTGCTAAAAAACTGAGCTTTTGCACTGGATGCCACTATGCATTGTTTCAATGCAATGTGGCTTGTACAGCACGCTTCACCCTAAATAACAGCATCAGTGATGCATTTTGAAACTAAAACATTTATCCACCTAGACAATTTGGTACAATTTCCTCTGGGGTATGTTCAGCAAAAGGTAACTTTCGGTTTCAAGTAATTCGGAAAGC
>JALIZH010025318.1:0-13500 GCA_030522465.1 Rhipicephalus appendiculatus
ATTGTCTTCTCCGTCACTGTGAAATGCTTGCTACCACTCACTTCGCTTTTAGGAGTTTGAGAAAAACGAGCGCAGCGTAGTCGTCTTCCCCTTTCACAATGCCGTGACACGACTTATTCTGTTGTCATTGTTCAGTTTTCAAAAAAAACCGCGATTTTTTTATGAAAGAACGTCGACAAGAACAACCCCCCGCGGTGCCATTGAATAGCAATTCATTTTTCAGCCCTTCTTGTAGTCACTAAACGTGTGCTCGAGATAGTTCTCGGTATTTTTATTCTGCGTTCCCTTTGTCCCATCTACGAAGGTGCAGAATTGCTTTTCTCCCACAGATGTCCTTGCTTTGGTTCCACTTCAATGAAGCTTGACTACGTACGTCTACACAGGAGGCACTTCACACACCCACGGCGCTTTCTGAAACCATTTTTGTTCGCACGTACCGTGTAGCTCGTTCTTAGAGGAACAACTAATGGTATTGGGAATGAGACTCTCCTACGACACCGCCCGCGCCTCTCGGTCCAAAGCAAAAAGTACTCCTCGGAAGACAGACAGTGATGCGAAGGTGCTTCGCGTACATTCTAGGATATTTAAATGACACTAAACTGGTTTACACACAATTCGCTTTTTTTTTATGATACAGCAAACGTGGGTCTATGCTGGAAGCCGGGATAACGCTCGCCTGCAGTAAACGCCTTAGCTTATGAAAGAACGAACTAAGGAATACAAAAAAGTTACACCATCTCCCACTAAAGGGAACCATGAGGGGATGCGAAGCAGCATTGGGGGTGCACACCAAGTTTCCGTTTACGTTCACTCGGCCGTCGAAGCCAAGCGTCGGAGTCGAGCTACCGCTTCCGCTACAGAGAGACAACGCGAGTCTGCGGCGAGGGTAGCGAGGCTTTCGAGACAACTGCAGCGACCGGGAACCGACGGAGCGACCGCACGATTCAAGTGAGACTTCCTCGACCGAGCGTACGCGCTTATATGAAATGGGGGGAGGGGGGGGAGGGAGGGAGTAGGTTTACAGGCTGCAGCGCGGGGGGGAGGATAGGAGAGAAGGCAACCGAACGCCTGCGCAAAGGAGGAGAGTGTGCGGCTGCAGCGCGGGGGAGGAGGAGAGAAGGCGATCGAACACCTACGTAAAGGAGGATAGTGGGAGAGAGAGTAGGCGCTTGCGCAGTAAGGGTGGTCAGGACGCAAACCACCACCGGATTGAACTCCGCTCTAAGCTGCTTCTCATCTAATAAATGCATTGCTAACCACGTTCATGCGCAAAGCAAGCCGAATAATACTCGGGATTGCGAGGTGATCCACCCATTCTTTCGACACCATTTGATGGTTAGGAGGACGATGCTCGTACCGCTGAAGAAAAGTGTTACAAGTCTGACAACAATAATATAAGGATACAGAAAAGACGAGAGAGTAAATGCAACTGCGCGATAAAATTTCGGTCTTTTCGCGCCTAATAGTGGCCTTGTTGCCGTCGCAGTATAGCGCCTTGAATATTTGTACGAGCGTGTTTCAACTTTAGCCTGTACATATGCACTAGAGGTGTGCACGGGCTCCGGGTAGCCCGAAAGTCCGAGCCCGGCCCGGCCCGCGGGCCGGGTTCGGGTAAGCCGACGTCTTCTGACCTCGGGCCCGGGCCGGGCTCGGGCTATGTTTTTTTTTAATCGGGTGGGCCGGGCCAGATGCCAAGCCCGAATTAAACTAACGACGCATTATTTCTTCGCTTTCGGAAGAGAGTTTACAAAATTGTGGAAAGAAGCCTGCTTTCAGAAAAGCAATGCTTAGAATGATTTAATTAGTAGAGCGACAATAGCAATAATTTACCGTTCACACAAGACGAGCTTTTTCATTATCTATAGATGGAATCATCCCCCCTGTCCTGCATCTGAGGTACTAAACCCCAGGAAGAACAAGCAGCCTAAATATACCAAGCTTGCTGGCTTGCGAAAAAGATATTGGCGATTCCTGCTACCAGAGTGAGGAACGAACGGAAGTTTAGTCTGGCTGGATATGTGGTGTAGGAGCGCTGTACTTCACTAAGCCCGAATCGTTGTATAGCTTGTTATGTTTACACAACTTCTAATTTGTGTGTATAGTGACTGTCATGTGTCGATTGCTTATGTGTCGCTCTAATATGTTGAATAATATGCCACATTATCGGAAATAGATATATTGTATCCGCAGTGAAACTTCATAAGATTGGGCCCGACCGGGCCGGGCCCGAACTTTTCTTTTTTGTAAGCCGGGCCGGGCCGGGCGGGCTCGCAGCCCTTTAGGGTCGGGCTCGGGCGGGCCTTCGACGCTGTCAGCGGACCCGGGCCGGGCTCGGGCTCGAAAATGCGGCCCGTGCACAGCTCTAATATGCACTGCGTAGAAGGTTCGAGCATCTGGAGTGAAACTTGTCAGTGATTGGCGACGCTACGCTTGTTTCCTTGAGTTTTATGCGGAGGCCTCATCTAATACTGTAGTCTAATTGCAGTGCTACCCTGGGGCGTGGAAATCGAACTGTATAAGGTGGCCAATAATTACGTTTACGTCCACGCGATAGCTCATCGCAAGTTGGACGTGGCTGCTGCTAGCATTGTCTCCGGGTACGCGTCGAAGATGCGACGTTCGTGCAAAGTTACGCGTGAACTCACCAAATAAAAGCCTACTATACTGTGCTGCTATACTAGTATACAACACTGCTGAACGGTGCCATATTAGCGTATGGATTGCGGCACTGCTGAGTCGAGGCAGCGTTGCGGACACGACCGCCGAGGGAACGGTTTCATGTGCGCGCCCAGGCACAAACTTCATAACGGTGCGCAATGTGATTAGCCCGGATGGGTGGACGCAATAATTTGATTAGGGATTCCCGCCGGCGGCTGTTCTCCTGGCCTTTGGCGTATGGCTGCGTCACGTGGTGCCCAGTGGATCACAATCGCTGGTCGGCAATGAGGACGTGAATCTTTGTTGTCTCTTTAATTCGGTTAATCGTACACGACTGCACCACTGCTCTCGTGCCTTACAACTCTGGTCATTTCATTTGAGATCTTTTGTTCGTTGTGCATCTGCTTGCACACGTCGCATATATGCGGGGACGTACGAAGCTCGGGCGTAATGTCTCCCAAGGGACCTGTCCCAAACGCACCAAGTGCGCTCGCTTCGTTAAACAGCCGCTCCAACTAGAGTGCACTTTTGGTTTACGATTGCAGCCTATGTGATTCTATACACTATAGTGTTAATAATTGCCAGTGTTAGAGCTACGAGTGGTTTTGAGTGTGGTGACCAAGAACGGCGAATCTTGAGAATTGATCAACTTTTTGCAATATCTGCACCTTGTAAATGTGTGTGATGCACCATGTTTTTTCGACAAAAATGACAAGCAGTTGCAGGGACAGCGCCTGTCCCGTCTACTTCGTTTCGTCTGTGTCACAACACATCGCGAAGCGAACACTTTTTCGGGTATGAATGCATACCAGCTCGCTCGAGCTTCTATTCTTGCAATATCGATGGGTTACTTCGTTCAAATAGTCGACAAAGCAGTGCCACTTCTAAGCATCGTAGTAATTGCAATAAAAGTAATATCATGACAAAAGTAACGCTGACGCCCCGTCTTCCAGAAAGAGTGACGTCTCCAAAAAAGTTCATCCTAAATTTGTTGGGCATCAATGATTACTACTCAATGTGGAGAGTTTCTGGTCTTAGGTCAGCGCCTCGAAGCCGAGATCGGTACTGTCATCTGTGGCTACGTGTACTGAGTAGATTCTGGCGAGAAAAGCCACACCACTTAGATGCCCTCAATTTTTTGGCTTCGTTTGGTGTTTTACCTATGGCGCTTAGTAGGCAATAAAGAAACTATTATGACCAAATGCAGCTTCTAAACACAAGTGTGGGCTCCACCACGGTGGTGTAGCGGTTACGGTGCTCGGCTGCTAACATGAAGGTCGCGAGTTCGATCCCAGTCAGGGTGCATTTCGATGGAGGCAAAATGGTAAAGGCCCGTGTACTGTGCGTATCAGTGCTCATTAAAGAACACCAGATGCTTGAAATTTCCGGAGCCCTCCACTACGGCGTCCCTCATAATCATTTCGTGGTTTTGGGATGTTAAACCCTAAATATTATTATTAAATACAAGTGTGTGCGAGAGAGAGATAGAGAAAGGGGAGGAGGAATCATCATAGCAGAGGGTAAGGCGCGCAAACGCAGACAGAGGGAAGCGAACACGACACAAACGCCGACTATCAACTGAGAGGACGCACTGTGGCGAAAAAGAAAGTAGATGAAAAAACTTGTCTGCGCATGATCAGGTAAAAAAGAAGACACAGAAACATTTCTGCAGAATAGGTGTTATTGTCACAGTGCCGATATTGTAACACTCAGAAATTATATCGGTATCGCCAATCCCCTGTAGAGTAACTCCAAAGACGCGCCTACTAATGAATGTCTGGCACGGCGAAAACATGTTTCCGTTATTTTCATTGTCGTGCTGGTAGAAATCATTCGTCTCTGAACTCCGGTATTTTTGTTGTTCTTGAAGGAATTAATTCGGGATATGGCACGGAATACTCTTTCTTTACAAAATTTTCAAATTCAGATCGCGCTTAAAACGTATCATAATTTGCAACTATCTTTCTGGAATCTTCCTTACACGCGGGTGTGTGAAACATAGCAATCGGACGTCTCCCTCCAGCAGTGATTGCTTTGTTGCTGGTAGCAGCAAACACCGACGTGGTTGCACTGAGCTAACTCACTCTGCTACGATCGCAAGGGACCTTCGACGACGGCAGAATTCGAGGTTGTGCCCTTTCTGCCATAGCGGAGACTTCGAATGCAAGGAAAGCGAGACAGATATTGGCGGATATGATTAAAATTTGTTTTCGTAGTTCTGAGAGACAAGAAGTTTGAAACAACTAAGGAATCGTGGTTGTTTCACTTGGTTATTATTAGGCTAAATGGTGGGCCTTTTCTCGCGTTTATACAGTTTTTTTTGAGTCGGAAGCAGCTGTTCAGGAAACAATATAACCGTATGTCGTAGATTCTTAGGTTTACGGAAAAAGTGAAAGGGAAAAATGTTTGTAAGCCTTGCTTTGAATCAAACCACTCGTTTTGAAGTTCGCTTTTTTTTCCTTTTATTTTTACGTAAAAAGCAACCTGACTAATTCACAAAGATTGCCTTTCATAAGAGCAGCCGGCTCTAGTGATGGTTATGATCTTCACTAAGGTTATGCGCAGAAAAGGTGAGTCGGTACTTCTTCTAGGATAAATTGGTGGCGTACGAACTTTGCCGGTACGTGTTTTGCTCTTTGTGGTGGATGCAAAGTCGCTTTAAAAAAAGAAAGAAAAAAAAACAGGTAATTTTTGCAAACCTCCAATGGCGCGACTACTTTACATGCTGCTTCATTAGGTTTAATGTGACAAATACGTGCGTTGGACAACGCACAAAACAGGAGCATCGTATTCGCGTCCAGATGGGTTATTCATTTTCTCCTGGTGCAATCGGTCACGAGATTCCTATGGCATCGCTGAACTCGGAGAAGTGTGTTCCCTGCTCTGTATCTGGGTAAAAAGAAAAAAAGAAACAGTGACATCCAAGCAAATTATACGCGTTTTTAATTATTTGCAAATATACAAAACTTGTGGGATTATGTCGGCGAGCTCTGTCCGAATTCTCGCTTATCGCAGTGAAATGCGTTGCCCTGAAGTTTGACGTATCCGTCATTTATTCTGGCTGTACACGAAAGAACACGAAGCCAGTAAAGCATATTTTCTTTCTCAGCAGACTGCATTCAACCGAACCCTCTTTGACGATTACTTGAACTTTAGGGCCTTGAGCCTCCGAAAAATCCTAGGTCCATGAAGAACGCATGCATCGCAAAAACGGGCACTATTAGCTATGAACAAGTTTCCAGACTCGTGTGGTATGCTTCGAAATTATTTGGAAAACTTTTTAGGCCGGCTTTGTGCATGTACGTACATTGACGTGACCGTGTAAATTATGTGCCGCTTCATGCGTAAACTTATTATGGGCCCCTGTGACTGGATTTTAACAATTTCAGTGTTGTTACGTGGCTGGTCGTTATGTGCAGTGTTATTTTCAGCATATACGGCGTTTGTGTGACCACGTTTCAAGTGAAGTATAGTGTTATGTTACTGGGCTGTATTTCGCGTTGTTTTTCGTGTCGCTGCGTGAATTGACTTTCCGAATATGTGATAATTTTTATGACTTGTCTGGCTTATCTGAACTCTACCTAGGCGTTCTTTTATATCACTTTTTTCATTGTTGTTTTTTTCCTAGATTTTATTACCTGTTAGATTAAGTACCGGTGCTATAAAAGCGCCGACTTCTCACACTACCTGGGAGAAGTGGTGTTTTATAGACGAAGCGTTCATACTGGCGTTTTACTAGTCCGTGTTTAGGCCTTAAAACGACTTCAGGGAGGCCACAGAGTCGAAAACTCCAGCACATTTGCTCTATAGGCACAGCGTTCAAGCTCGTCGCAGATGGTAGTGATTTTTTGTGACCGTCCGCCCGGTGCTGAGGCATTCTTTGCCTTTCATACTGCGTACAGCTTTCCTGATTCATTGCATTCGGAACGTTAGGCTGTGCACATGCGGTTAAGAATTTACACTCGCGCAGCCATACATCTGCGATGAGTTTCTGTCGCAGATGTATGGCTATGTGCGCGAAAGTCGGACGCATCATCTTTCAACATTTTTCTCACTACTAACAAAATATATTTCCGGATCTACTTTCAGATCCGCTGAAGCGGCGCGCGGCGAAAAACCATTAGCATAAAGCACTTTGAGAATACCACGTTTGTGCGAATTAAAGCAAAGTCATTTCTCAATTTCTACGCCGAAATAGATTACTAGAAGGAACTGCAGCCATCTTTCTGACAAGATGAACGACAAACGGAAGGTTTTAAGCTCCAGCCACCGCGCAAGTCTTGGTCAGAGACATTTTAAAACCTTTCTAGTACTAGTCAGTAGCTCGGCGGCTTTTTCGCTTACTTACTTCTTAGTGACTATCTCTGGCTCATTTCATTCCAGTTTCGTCGCTCTTTCTTTGCTGTTTTCGAAGTTGTTGCGAACTTCGGATAAGTAACAGCAGCGGTAATTATAATGAAGCTCATGCTATAGTCTAAAAAAAAAACAGGCGAAAAAAATTCATGACAATCATTTTGCGGAGCCGCGGATGACGCACAAGTAACACCGTGATGTGCGAGAGAATGATAGAGTGCGGTTGCTTTCTGAACTTCCTTCGTAGTACTAATTTCGTGCTTGGCGTGTACTTTGCAAATTGATGTTCGCATACGCATTGTACATTTAAATGAACCTTTTCACAGAGTCGAGTAATTAAATAAGCCAACGATACATTTTTTTTTTTGCGAACTAAGCACTAAACAATATTCGACACGGGTTCAATATTACTTGACAAGTTTGGGATAATGAAGCACCAAAAGCTTTTCTAAGTGCGGAGCACTTTAGGAGCCCGAGCTGTCGTATGCTGTCGTCCCTTGGCGTAACGCAGTCGAAACCACGTTTAAGGATAGAAAAAAAGGAAGCAAGCGAGAATTAGAGAGAGGAAGAAAGGGGAAAAGTAAGAAGAAAAATTGAAATAAATAGAAATAGACAGAGTGAAAAGAAAGAGAAACTTTAAAATTGAAAAGGAATGAAAGAGAGGAGGAAAGAAAGAGAAAACCGAAGAGAAACAAAGAAGGCTGCCCAGCACCGCACTTACTTGAGGCTTGGCCTCACTCATGCAACGCTGCCTTAATTTTTTTTTTTTTTTTTTTTTTTTTTTTTTTTTTTTTTTTTTTTTTACTATAAGGTAGCTGCATTCGTGATAGAACAATGCAGGAGTAAGCCGAAACGTGCTGCAGCGACGTCTATTTTTTCCGCCTACCAGCCTGCAATGCTGCCATAGAGTTGGTCTTGTAAGACGCAACGTACTTGCAATAAGTCGAATGTACACAATTTCTTTCTCAGCTGCATATATTTTGGATTCTATGCTGATGAGTATGGAGCTATTTTATAAGAAAGCTGGCTTGACGGCCCTACTCTTCATGCACAGTTGACTTAGAACGTCGGCAATGGCTGGTTTTGCTGCGCTGAGCTTTCTTACCTATAGGCATATGCTGTTATCATTCTTACATGGCGGTTATTCGTAACATAACTGATATTCGTACGAATCGGGGCTGCAAGCCTAAGAAAACAGAATAAAGCTTCTGATTAGTAATGCCAGCTTGTGAGCGTAAAATAGACATTAAAGCAGAGTGTCATTGTATTGCGCAGAGTAATCTTTAGCGTTACTTACGTAAACATCCGTTGAGCTTTTTGTCTATCTTCTCTAGAGGTACATCGCAATAAAGTTCCAGAGTCGGCGTTCTTTTTTGCACAATAATTTGAGTCCGTGCTTGCAAGAACCAGATGAGAATGGCGTTTCCAGGGTGCTTCGGGTATGCTTGCAAAGCGCTACTGCGAAACGGTTGAAAACACAGTGGCATATATGTATATGCAGTGCGATGCATTGTTATGAGCTAAGAAATTGCAGCGGCAATGATATACTGCGATTGTAATTCACGAGCAAACACTGTACAGTAAACCGGAGAACGCATCCAGGCTTTTTCGTTTGCTCCCTGCAGCCGCATCCCGATGTGGTTCTCGTATTTACGAATGTGCGAAGCGCTTGCGGAGCTCCGATAACCGAGCGGTGCGGAGACGAATAAATTTCGACGAGGTAGCGACACGTCTCGTCCTTTGAGCAGATTGTTTTCTGCATCGCCCACACAGTTGTGCGCAAGCGTGCACCTTGCGCAAACAGCAGGGTGCTAATGCGTACCGCGTCCGCGTTGCGCGCTTCGCATCTATTCCAGCTGCGGGCGCTGGCTTTCTCCCCTCTCTTACACGCGCATATATCAATTCTACGCTTCGGAGTCGCACAACTGTGGAGCATCTAGTGCCAAAAGACGATTATTTACGCGCCGGCTGCCTTTGCGCAATGTCGACGCTTGCCACGTTTGGCAAGCGTGGCGCCCAATTTTGTGGGCTAGCCGTAAATCAGGCTTTCGCAAGGCATCGCCCCTGCGCTTCCTGAGAGCCCTGCCTCGTTCTCGGTGGGGCAGACGGCAAACGTCGTCTCTTTCATTGTAACTGTCATCTTTCTGTTCGCTTCCTTTCATCTTCGAAGAGCCGATATAGATGTCTGTTCCCGGCTTAGTGCCTCCGCAGCTGTCAGGCCAGATCTTCCCGTCGTATCTCAGTCGATATCGCCCAGTCTTCTGGCACGGCTCTCAGCCCTTCCTAATCGGCCGACGAGCCCCGGAGTTAAGAAATAAGCTCGGGTTTATGAAGTGTGGTCGTTGCTGGCATAACCTCGGTGAAGCGTTCTTTGGTTGGATCTTGCACGTCATTGCACTACTGCAAAGCCTTTCGCTGTCTTCGATTAATCTGCGTTAGCGAAGCGCTTCAGTCATTCGTGCCCTTGCATTTATGCGTTTTCTAAAAATAGTTATGTCAAGCGCTAATCTGTAAGTGACCGCTATCAGGCAGGGCACATGCTATGGTCTTCTGCATCACACCTGCGCAAATTGTCTAACGAATGCTAGTCTCAGCACAGACTCTTTTCGACGCTGTATGTACGATCTGTCTCAAGTGTAGAGGACAGTTGCAATAATGTCCGATAATATACTAATCCGTAAAAAAATACATGTTATGAATGAAGAATTACAGCGCTAATTACATTTCTTTTCAGTAATACAAAATTTTAACTGAGGCAATTCTCAAAACAATCAGGGCAACGCTTGACTTCATCCGAGACGGAGAACAGTGTGGCTTTAGAAAGGGACACTCTTCATAACATTCCATCGAGAATGGATAGCAGCATAATATAACTTCTTTTGCAATAATATAAGGAGCTCGTCATAAAACGACAGAGTGTGAGCTAGAAATAAAACGCAAACAGAAATAGTTATTATTCTTGGTGACATTAGGAAGAAAAAAATTGAAGCTGTGTAGGCTCTATTATCCATAAAGCATACAGGCGGTGGTAAATTAGAGTCACAGATTGGGTACGAACAGAAGGAAAGGAGGAAGGAAGAATGTGGGGTTAGGGAGGGAACAATCGAGTGGGTGAATAAACTAATAATAACTGTTGGGTTTAACGTCCCAAAACCACGACATGATTAAGAATGATGGTGCAGTGGAGTGCGCCGCAAATTTCGACCACTTGGGGCTCTTTAACGTGCACCTACATCTATGTACACCCGCTCCCAAAAGTTTTCGGACGCGGGCTCCACTGAAAATGCGAATTTCTGCTCTGTTAGTGCGCGGGCATCTAACCTAGCAGGTAGCTGCGTACATGGTCGTCAAGCATTTTCGCGTCCATCGAAAATGCACTCATCGAGGCCGGGGCTCAATCCCGCGACCTTCGCGTCAGCAGACGGGCACCATGACCACTAGGCCATCGTGGCGTGTTTTAGTAAATGAACTTCGCAAGTAAGGTGAACAGCGCGTCTCTGAGAAGTATGCGGAGACGACTAACCTTAACAAGATCATCAATGTTCTTGCTTAACTTGACGTGGCCTGAAGGGGTGACGACAATACAAGTAAGCTCTTAGGACTGTGTTTGCTTTTTGTGTGTCACGAATCTGGAATTAGAGCGACGAGTTCGGGACGTCATGTGTGGTAGGTGCCGTGCTGCGTAACGCCACAATGTGAAACAGTTTTTCCCAGTGTGAAAAAGTGAATACGCGAAAGCAACGTGGCCTCCCCTTCAACGAAAAGCCTCCCAGAATATGAAATAAAGAGCATGTTGCGTGGCGTGACGTCACATTACTTGCAATTATAACGCCAACATGACGTGAATACGGTACAGTGCTGTTCGTGTTGCCCACGCCTTTGGAGCAACGCCTGCAGATGTCATTAATCTCCGCTCCCAACATCGCGTTCGTGCTGTGTACGCGAGCACACTTTCTTTTCTTCGTTCCGTGAATTATTACCCCGTAACGACACGGTCGAGTCTCCGCTCCCACACTTTCGGGAATCGGAATGGAGAAAGCGATGAACAAGGAACGCCTCCGCTGGCTTGCTTTGCATTGCAAATGAAGCGGCAGCTGCACGAGTGCCACCTACATCGCCAAAAGTGCAGGAACGGTGGACGACCAACCTGTCTTCGCATGGCCGCCGCTAGACAGTGTTTAGACAATGGCGACTGCTCCTAGTACACCAATATACGCCATGCTTCTCTTTGATTGTCTCTCGTAAGGACCCATCTACGTGCGGAACTCGTACGTTAGTTAACCAAAACGAGTGTTGGAATGAATGTAGCAAGAACTAGAACCTCGTAGGAAAGTGGCTCTTTGCGATTTCGTGTCCCTGTACGAACGTATAAAGTAAAGGTTCGGTAGTTTACGAGCGAGTCAAGTGTGACGAGGGTACTGACCGAAGGTTGGACGCATGTACAGTCGCTGCTAAGTTCCGCGTAGTAAAGGCAGCGGTTCCCTATAATCTAGTGAACAATTGGTGAACTCCGTTGAGAGCTGTTTATTCACAGAAGCTCTTACTGTCGACTCCCTTGAAAGCTAATCGCTGGTTAGAGAATCTGGGGCCAAATTAACGGACATCTTGGTTCATAAGTGTTCCTTCGTGTTGGAAGAGTGCATTTCATAATGGTGTGCCCGGCAGCAGACACGGCCGAAATTTTCTCTTGCGTACAATTTAGTGTTCCTGAATACGGGCTCTCTCTTTCGCTGACACTGATGCCAACATGCGCGAGTATCCGAATCCCCATTCAGCGTAGTTTCTTCAAGCAATACATGTCACTGGCGGCAAAACTCGTTTGCAAGAGTAATTCACCGCAGTTGTTGAATACTGAACATTGAGCTCGAAAGAATGACGGCGTGCTGCACGGGTTCAATGCCTTGCTTAAATAAAGTAGCAGCCGTAATATAGCTCGCAAGAAAATTCTGTCAAGGTGAGATGCGCTCCGAAAATATGTTTGAGATAAGTACCAAGTAATTCGGACATCTGTATCGCGTTATATAATTACATTTGGGAAACTTTGGCATGAAGTGCTTAAACATAAAAAAAGAACTAGGAGAACGCTTGACCTTCACCTTCAGGAGTAGAACTCGATAGCGTAATCGCGCCTCGTGAGCCTTGCCGCCTCATGCGTAGGCCTGGCTTCGGTTCTCGGTGCATGCATCAACCGTGCAGCAAGGAAACGAACGTCCGTGCGCGTAATATTGGCTGCTTCAAACTATCCGAGAATGCCTACGGCAAGTACAATAGCGAAGTGCCCACTACGCCACAATTCTCCCTTTAAGGAATCGGCAAGGTGCCCACTACGCGTCCGTAAGGCAACAGTGAACCTACGCAGCTGCTTACTTTGTTTATGCTTTATGCTCCTCTCTCTCATCTTTCTATTCCCCTTCCCTAATCCCCCCAGTGTAGCGTAGCCAACCGGAAGTCTTTCTGGTTAACCTCCCTGCCTTCTCCCTTTCTGTTTGCTTCCTTCCTTCCTTCGCTGCTGATGATTAAATACTTCTGAGCGCTTTGTTTGAAATGGGTGGGGCCTCTAGAACATCTTGTCGTTACGCAATTCACATGTTTTGACGCCT
The DNA here is from genome assembly GCA_030522465.1 of Rhipicephalus appendiculatus. NCBI lineage: Eukaryota > Metazoa > Arthropoda > Arachnida > Ixodida > Ixodidae > Rhipicephalus > Rhipicephalus appendiculatus. The sequence goes on from JALIZH010025318.1 coordinate 12,612, forward strand.
GGCGTCGCACTACGTGACATTCATATGGCATATGGTGTTGTTGTTTTTTTTTTGTTTTTTTTTTTCGAAGGGGTTTCAAGCAATGGCGTAGCCCCTGTTGTAGAACACCTGCTTGCCACGCAGGAAGGCTGGGTTTGATTCTCATTCGATCCCAAAGATTTTTATCATTTATTTTATTTGCATCTTTGTCGATTTATCGCACTCGCACAACGCTGATTTTTCGCTCACAACCAAAGGACGCCGACACCGGAACTTCTGCGAAATGATCTCGTTAACGCAATCGCGTTAACCCATATATGCCCAGTGTCCTACATATAGGACGCTTCTTTGATGCATTCTACCATCGGTAGTTCTTTAGCTGATGACTAGCGCTACTTACGGCACATCAAACAGGTCTTATTCTCAACGTGCGCAAGCCTACACATTGCTTGCTTTTCATCCCGCCACGTGCCGACCGCTTTCTCCGGGCAAACGCGCGCTTCGTATGAAAGACGTCTTGTATACGCGCACCGACCACACTGTTGTCCCTCAGAGTAAACAGACAAGGTGCGCTCACTGACATGAGAAGACAACTCCTCGCTGTGAGAAGTGCAATGTCGGTATGCACGTGAAATGTTTCAAGGCTTACCACACCCGCACATAGCACCCATAATGCCCAGTGTCCAGTATGTAGGACCGCTTGAAAAACAGTGTCGCGTTTACCTGGCAGTAAATAAAAAAACTTGTGCTTTCTTTTGAGGGTACAAGTGCACTTTTTTGTGAAAAAAAGTGCACTTTTGTCATTTTTTCTGAGTTTGGGCATATATGGGTTAACATCTCGATCGAGTTGCGCTATGTAGAAGAACCGGCAGCGTAAAATGGTTTTCGTTTGAATGTATCCAAACATTCT
>JALIZH010025320.1:0-45311 GCA_030522465.1 Rhipicephalus appendiculatus
TGTCATGAACGTGGCATGCAAGTCATGTTGCACATGACATATCACGATTTCCATATTAGCACTTGGCATTTATGTTCGTCATACAGTCACGTCACGCAATACCAAATTTGGTGTATATCAAGCTAGCGAAACGGCCGTCAACGCGCCATGAGCGTGGCATGTAAATCATGTTGTACATGACATGCAGGTCGTGATTTTCTTATTACCACTCATTTATGTTGGTCATGCAGAAATGTCTCATCGTACGAATTTTCGGATATATCAAGTTAAGCAAACGGCCTGAGGAGCACTATGGCCATGGCGTGTAAATGATAGTTTTCATGACAAGTTGGTCATGATTTTCATGATATGAGCAGTGACTCCTATTTGTCATACAGTCATGTTATTCCATACCAATTTTGGTATAAATCCCATTAACGAAACGGCCAGGAGAGCACAAAGTCGTAGGCGGCTAGATAGATAGATAGATAGATAGATAGATAGATAGATAGATAGATAGATAGATAGATAGATAGATAGATAGATAGATAGATACGCTCAAATTCGCCGAAGTTCGCTAAGAAACGCTTCGCATTTAAAATGAATAAATAAATCATAACGGTAGAACCGTATATGTCCTTTTAGCTGGTTATATACATCTACATGCTAGGAAAACAGGCGCATTTGGGTGTGCCGCGTTCAGACTGCAGTCGCATCTTTCATAATTGTCGTATCGCGTAACAGCTACATTGTCTGTTTGCTTAGGTAGCGACCACGTATGTTCACATTGATCTTTCCAGTACGATACGTTTTTTACGACGCGCCAATCACCACACTGAATGAGCGTTGCATCCTGGCTACAATTGTTTCAGCCTAGCAAACGGGAGACGCGACGAGCGCTCTCATTAACGCACGATGCGTCTGCCCTCTAGTCTGACAAACCAACTGCACACGCACGCTGCTGCATCGCTTTCAAGACGCGCATAAAGACGCGGAATCTGGGAAGGCCGGAAGCCCTTCGAACGGAAATTGAAAACCGAAACTGATTTGCCCATTCGTCATACGTAATGGTCGCATCGGTAGTTGTTGTAGAAGTCGCGGACCAGCCAATATTTACGCCGTAAACGTTACGTCAGTTACGCTAAATCAAACAACGTCTGAACATGCTCATTACGTTGCTTGCGTTTACGCTTACGATCCTTACCGAGGATCCGTACGTAGCGCACGTAGTCTGAACATGGCTTAAGTCGTTTCTCATTTACTCGCGAGTACTTTTTAAATACGTTCATGTTCCCCTAGTTTCCAGGCGCAAATGCTATGTTACGCACCTTTTTTTATTATCTCTTGTGGTCGAAGGTTACCGGGTTCACGGTAATAACAAACTGAAAACATGCCTCATATTCGCGCGGCCAGCGTATTTGAAGACGTAGGGATGTGCATTCCGGGGCAATTTTCAATTGATAATTGCTGCAAGTGACTGATGCGAATGGTTAGTTGCAGAGCTGTTGTGTTAGTGACATGAAATGTGCTCATAGACTTGTTGGTCTTGTGAACAAGGGAGTCGATGCCATCTGCCAAAGAATCAGCTTTATACAAAGTTCGAAGATGTGCTTGCTGTTTCGGCACGGGTTCCTTGAGGGCAGAGGATTCACCAGGCAGCACGGAAAAGTGGCAGGAAGAGCACCACTTCTCTTGAATACACTACTTAGGTATTCGATCTCTGCTGCTGAGGCTGGTAGCACATGAAGTCCCTATCTTATGAAATTCCTGTTTGGGGAGGATGTGGTGGCTCTCTATTACATAATCGAGCTGTGTTTTTGCTTGCTTACACATTCGTAAAAGCAAACGAAGTTAACAATTCATTTCAGTCCTATGCGCATGATCTCGGTCCAAAACTTTTTTCCAACCTGCCTGATTTGAAATTAACTGAAGCGACAGTAGGGTTGAGAGCTGGGCTAGTTGGTGAGATATCATTTTAACATATGGTGTAGTAGCGCAAATTCGACGGGGACACAGAGGACAAGAAAAAGCGAGTGTCGTGTTTTTTCTTGTCCTCTGTGTCCCCGTCGAATTTGCGCTACTACACCATATGTTAAAATGAAGCGACAGGCACAGTCTCTGTTCGCACTGGTTTTATAACTTCCTCCCATTTTAGCCAGATAAAGGATATCCCAACTAGTCGGTCAGGGCTAAGTTATCTGATTTCAATTTAACCGAGTGTCTCACTAAAATTAATATTTAATTATATGCCAGCCATACAACAGCTCATAGATCGGCAAACTCACTCATGAGTCGACTGACTCAGACTCACTGAGACTCAGATCGAGCAGGTAGTCGGAGTCTCAGTAAGTCTGGGTGAGCAATACTTTGATGACTGAAGCCTACTAAGTCTGGCTGAGATAAATTTTAGTGAGGTTGAGCCTGAGTGAGTCTATGTGTGGAAATGTTTAGTGAGTGCGAGTGCGAGTGAGTCCTAGGAGCAAAATATATTTCATGAGTGAGTCTGAGTGAGCTCCACATTTTTTGTCGACCTCGTGGATATGGTCATGCTTCGAAATAAAGCGCACACCCTGACCCACTGTGCGTCGTCTATGAAACACGATGTACTAAGCGTGTTTGCTGGACAAAATAGTGGTCTACGACTGTTTAAATGGCTATTAATTTTGGTATGCCAGAAAGACACCTCAATTACCCCATTGTTTCTCAGAATGCAGTTATTCAATGAAATGTAGCTCTGGAACTTATCGTAAGGCATCCTGGTTACTCTCTGAAAATTGGATAATGTGTGTGCGGTGTACGTTAGCGCAACTGACCTTTTATCTGAACGTTATCTAAATCGTCACTGATCAAAACAAAGCAGGTTATTAAAAGTACTAATGAATTGAACTGAATATAACACAAAAAAAATACCTAGATGCAGCAATGGCGAAAAAAATATGTTGGAAACCCAACGTGGAAGAAATGTGTGGTGGAATTACATAGAATACTTATGGTCCCTTTGCTCCAAAAAAGATATGCACCAAATCCGCTAACTTGCTTGCATAATTAATGTACTATATGGCAATGTCATGACGGATCCGTTATAGGCAGCTTGAAGAATTTGCGGATCGCGGGCGGGGCCTTTGTTCACTCCCGAGTTCCCGGCAGAATAAGTGACTTCCGAATTGAAGCGTGATATCTAAACATGAACATATCCTGAGTGTGTAATGGTATATCGTTTGCTCGGTAATGTTCGTGTACAATTTAAGAAAACAATGTGATATTATTTTGTATGCAAAGAAATGCGACGACAATATGTATATGACTGTACAGTCGCGCTCAATATGACATGCAACACGGGAGCGCGTCGCCTCACGAGTTCAAAGATTGCGCATGGCTTCCACTTGCCCTTATTTCCATTACTAAACGCGTTTCTCTCACTTTGGTATGATCCCAAATAAGAAAGTAATATTTAGTTGTTGAAATAAAAAGAAGTTGAAGCCCCGGGCAACCTTTTGAACCCGTGAGGCCACGCGCTCACGTGTTGCAATTCATATTGAGCGCGACTGCACATGACCGTATAAAAGCTAGGTAATTTCGAAGTGCCTCATACCAGAAGTGCCTGACACATAATTATACATGGTTTCTTCATCTTTGAACTAAGATATTGTCGCGTGGTCGTGACGTTGATGAAGGCAGCAGTCGGCCTGTGGAAGATTAACTGCTTTATTTGGCCGAACTTTTGGCCGGGAAAGTGAAAGTCAATTTACAGCAAGCAATGCACGATGTACACTGATATCGGCTCACAGAGCATCGGCCGTCGCTAGAACTGACAAGCGGTGAAGCGCGTAGGCATTTATACATGCGCCATCAAATATTCTAGCATTATCGCTAGCGGCTACGTACGCGCCAGAATAAAGAGTAATGTTCGCGTTGTGCGCGTAATAACATCGGAAGGTTCTCAGATTATCTAGAAGGTTCCTTGTCATTCGACGTGGTTTGCGCAAGGCAGCAGTTACACGTGTAATGGGACCATAAAGTGAAAAGAAAGGAGGGCGTGTGCCATAGCCCTTCTTTTGAAAAGCATCGTTCCGATGGTCAACACTGAACAAGGAAGTAAAAGAAAAGTGCATGCACAAATACCACACAGTAATCCCTATCGAAAAAAAACGCGTTTCCAGTGTCTCCCATTGCGTTTCAGCGCTCTGGGTGACACCGGAAACGCTTTACAGTGTGCGTGGCCAGTGTCGCCCAGTGCACTGAAACGCACTGGCACACACTGTCCATCTATGTTTCTAAATGTCAAAGAGCTTCGGTACCTTGACGGTGATTCTAGCATGTAGTGTTAGGGGGGCATTTCTGTGTGATTGCTGTTTGCGCGCATGCTCATTTCGGTTTCTTGTTCGCGGTTTTATCGAATAAAAATCAGTTGTTAGTCAAGCATTCTTCCTGTCCCTGTCTCTTTTTCTTGTCTCGGTTCCTTCTGCTTTGTTTTTGGTTCTGCTGGTATTCCCACCAAGACTATGTACCAACTTGCCCAACAAGCCACCCTAATGAATACGCTAATAAGCTTTTCGGGAAAACGTGCTAGATAGATGTTCTCATCCAAGGCAGCCTATAACAAACAAACTAACAATCTCCTGTTAGGTTGGCGCGAGCACGAATGCACTAAAATCTGCGTTTCTAAGCGAGAAAATAAGAACATTGGATAGCGGAGTTAGTTACAACGTAAAGAAAAAAATGCATGCAACCACATCTTTTCAGTGTGGCGTAGCGGCTAACGTGTGCGACTGAGGATGTGTAGAGCGTCGAGGTGGTGGGTACGACTCCCGCGAGGTGGTTTTTTTTACTGTACTTTTACTGTCGCAGGGCTCTTGTTCCAGCCTTAATTACGATGCGACATGACCAAAATTTTCAAAAAAAAATTTAAAAGCCTGATTTCGGCCCATAACGGTTGTCCCAGTGTGCAGCGCGCCAGCGTCCAGTGCGCCAGCGTCCAGCGTGCCTCGAGCAGCGTGCCAGCGTCCCAATATCCAGCGCCACACTCGTACAGTAGTCACACATGGCGCTGGTACAGTGTCACTCGGTTTTCCGATAGAGATAAAGCAAAAAGTACAGTCCCAACGTTCGCTAACGAGCATAAAATGGCTTAAGGCGCATGACCTCGACGCCTTCAGGCCGTGCGCGGCGCTGCTGAAAGTTCGTAATGCCGTCTGGGACGACCTCGTACTCCAGGGCGCCGACACATCGAAGCACCTTGTATAGCCCGAAGAGTCGCCGAAGAAGTTTTTCAGTAGGTCGAAATCGGTGTATCGGCGTCCCCACCCAAACACGGTCGCCGGGCTGATATTCCACGAAGCGTCAGCGAAGATTGAAACAGGGGCTGTCGGTCGTCTGCTCATTCTTGATGAGCAGTCGGGCTAGTTGTCGGGATGCTTCAGCGCGCTGAAGGTAGACGGTGGCACCGAAGTTCTGTTCTTCAGCGACGTTGGGCAGCATGGCATCGAGCCCGGCAATGCAGTTTACGAGATCCGACGGTAGCGCCAGAACACACAGCCTAGCGAGTAGACGCAGCATAAAATAGGCGCTCCACTACATAGCCTTGCTTGCCTGGCGAGTAGACGGAGCAAAAACGGACCCGCCAGGGCACATGTGCATTTTTTTCAATGGGGGAGGGCGGTCACGGGTGATTACGGACGCACTCAGAAAGCGTTCGTTTAAAACGTGCCCAAAAGGGGAGACACTTGAGCGCGTCCATGTGTTGAGCGAGCGTTTCATTTTCTTGGTATCCCTGGCGGTCGGTGCCGTCAATGCTTAGGCGTCCCACAAGAGCTCCATCGCGCCCCCCTGGTCAGTGTCGGGTGCCCAACTTGTATGGCATCACCTGTGTCGTCTCCTGCACGGCCGTGTTGTATGCGACGGTCACGTAAGGAAAGATGGCGTCCCATGTCTTGTGTTCGACGTCCACGTATTGGATGAGGTTGTCGGTAGCTACGACGATCCATTTATACATAGAAGTCGACGTTGGGAACGGCCGCAGGAGGTCCATCTTGATCTGCTGGAACGGTCACCACCGAGAAGGCTCGATCTGCTGAAGGAAGCCTGCTCATCTTCTGGGCGGTGTCTTTAGTCGCTGACCGTCTGGGCATGTCCTTACGTAGCGAGCGACGTCGGCGGCAAGGCGCGGCCAATAGTTCTTTTCCTGTATTGTTGCGAGCGTCCGTGAAAGACCAAGGCGTCCAGCTGTAGGGGTTGTGGTGTAGTTCCTGGAGTATTTCTGGTCGCAATGCTGAAGGCACCACGAGAAGGTAGTTGGCTCGAGTTGGCTAAAAATTCTTCTTCGTGAGAACGTCGTTTTGCAAAAAAAAACGACGCGAGTCCTCGTTTGAATGCCTTCAGAACAATGGTGGTCCTGCCATCTAGGTACTCCAGAAGGCACCTGAGTTCCGGCTCGGCTCGTTCTCATTTGGCGAAGCCGTCGAATTCCTGAAGTCGCAGGCTCCACCATGCGAGGTGACCTGAAGGGTCCTTCAAGTTATCTAGCCAACACAAGGCGCGGTGGTCACTCACAACTTTGAAAGGCCTGCCGTAGAGGTAGGGGCGAAAACTTGGATGTAGCCCAGATGATGGCGAAGCGCTCCTTTTTTGTTGTAGAATAGTTGCGTTCCGCCTAGGATAGCGACCGGCTAGCATAATTGATGGCCCTTTCTAGTCCGTCACTCCTCTGCACAAGAACGGCGCCGAGTCCTACACCGCTTGCGTCGGTGTGAACTTCTGTTTCGGCGTATTCGTCGAAATGCGCAAGTAACGGAGGTGTCTGCAGGCGTCGTTTTGGTTCTTGAAATGCTTCCTCCTGCGGCGTTTTCCACTTGAAGTCCACGTCGGTCCTGGTAAGGTTAGTAAGTGGCTCAGCGCTTCGATAAAACTTTTGACGAACCGCTTGTAATAGGCGCCCAGGCTGAGAAATCGACGCACGGCCATGTTGGCTGCCAGTGGCGACGATGTGGTGATGGCAGCTGTCTTCTGTGGGTCGGGGCTTACTCCGGACTTGCTTATCACGTGGCCCAAGAACGAGAGTTCCTTGTACGCGAAGCGGCAGTTATCTGGCTTCAGTGTGAATCCGGAGGTCTTGAATGCTTGAAGTATGCCTTCAAGGCGCCGAAGGTGTTCACTGAAGTCTGAAGAAAGCACAACGACGTCGTCCAAGTACCCAAGGCAAGTCTGCCACTTCAAGCCTGCCAGTACAGTATCCATAACGCGTTGCAACGTCGCAGGTACCGAGCAAAGACCGAAGGGTATAACCTTGAACTCGAACAAGCCGTCTGTTGTTATAACGGCAGTCTTTTCTCGGTCTCTCTCGTCGACTTCGATTTGCAAGTCGCCGGTTTTGAGGTCCATCGACAAAAGTACTTCGCGTCGTCGAGTTGATCTAGCGTGTCGTCCATTCGTTGGAGAGGTACTTGTATTTTTGTGACGTCGTTTAGGCGGCGATAATCGAAGCAGGAACGTAGGGTTCCGTTCTCCTTCTTCACTAACACCACGGGTGACGCCCACGGACTCTTTCAAGGCTGGATGATGTCGTCGCGTAGCATTTCGTTGACTTGTTTCTTTATGGCCTCGTGTTCTCGCGTCGAAACTCTGTACGGGCTCTGACGGAGTGGCCTGTCCCTTTCCTCTATTATGATGCGGTATTGCGCTACTGCGGTTTGTCGAGCTCCACTGCTTCTACGTGGTGTCATCTCGTCTTGTTCCGGGGGCGAAGTTTCGTCGTACGGGCGCCCTTCAGCTTGCGGCTGGTTCTTAACACTTGGCCGAGGCGTCGTCGTCGGCGACAGAGAATCTTCGGTATTTCGTCGTTCAGCAACCGCACCTCCAACGGTTGCTGCCCTCAGTTTTTCGATACTGGCTAGGTAACTGGCCCCATCATGGGCCAGCCTATAGTCGGCGTTGGGGAGAGACGTAGCGACCTGGTGATGGTGATTGAGAAGGAGCTCGGGGGTGTCGATTTTGCTCCTGCCAGGCAGTTGACGATGTCACGCGGCCGTTCACCTGGCAGCGGACGCGGCGTGCTCACGGCGAAGCCACGCAGTTCAATCTCACGGTATTGGCATAGGCGATACGTGGGGCCGGTTTTTCCTCAGTGATAGCATAGTGGGTGGTGGACTGGTGCACGCCAAACGTCGGGCTTCCTCGCCGTGTATCGCTGGCCAGCTCGTGGGGAGCATGACGTAGGTGGTGGCGGTGGTTGTGTCCGGCGGCAGAACTGCGGAGGAGTGGGGTCTTGACGAGGGCGAGGAGGGGGAACGGGACGGCGGAAAGCAGCAGCGTAGCTCATGGCTTGGTGTTGCGGTTGCTCTGACTCAGGGATTCCCAGCGATTGCTGGACTCCTTCTCCGACGATGTCTGCGATGGAGGAAACTTGTGGCTGGCACAACGGGATCAATCTACGGAGTTCTTCACGCACTACGGTGCTTATGGTCTCACGCAGAACATGAGAGCAGAGTGGTTGGATTTCTGTGTAGCCTGGCGTAGAGCGATGGTTGAATTGTCGTGTGCGCATTCCCAGGGTCTTTTCAATAGTCGTTGCTTCTGAGAGGAAATCCTGAACAATCTTCGGTGGGTTTCTCATCGGCCCCGCAAATAGCACCTGCTTTACTCTTCGCATCAGGAAGCGCACTTTCTTCTCCTCGGGCATGTCCAGGTCGGTGTGGCGAAAGAGTGGGGTCATCTCCTCCGTGAACATTGTCACGTTTTCGTTAGGAAGATGGACCCGTCTTTCCAGTAAAAGCGGCGGCATTTTGCTTTTGCGCGGCGCTTGCGAACGCTGCGAAAAAGCTGGTCCGGAAGATGTCCCAATTGTCAGGGTAGACTCCCTGTTCTCAAACCAGGTCCTGACGCTCTCTTCCGACGCGGAGTTCACAAAGCCTAACTTGTCGTTCATGTCCGAGTTCTTGAAGGTCGCAGTCCTCTCGTACGACTCGAGCCACGTCTATTGGTCCCCACTTGATGATCCCCGGAGGATCGCCTTCCTTTGGCTGCAGCATCACGATTGCGGGGCTGTGGCGCAGCGCCCTGTCATCGTTGCCGCAGTCGAGGTCATCACCTTCGTTTTCCGAGTCTTATCGGGTGGAGGCGTGGACTCCGGTGGTAGACCTTGTTGCCTACGGCTAACTCGCTCGTCGTGATTGGCGTCGGTGTCTTCTGCGGGACGTGGGCTGGGTTCACGGCTTGATGGGGGCGTCCGGAACATTAACTAGCAGCACCTCCACCAAGGCAGCAGTAAGCGTGTCGAAGATTGAACTCGTTATTGGCCGAACTTGTGGCCGGGAAACTGAAAGTCAAATTACAGCAAGCCATGCAGGCTGTAGACTGATATCGGCGATTAGAGCGTCGGCCATCGATAAACTGACAAGCGTTCAAGCGCGTCGGCATTTATACATGACCAAATTTTCCTGAACGTGTCTTGTTCACACCGAACGCGGTGCAAGCAAGCAGGCAGATGGATTTTGAAAGCGGGGATGCAGCGGTGGTACGCCGCTGTTCACACCAAACATGTTGCCTTCCGCACGCTCCGCTAAGGGAACGGAGCAGTCCACCAATCGATGGTGGACTTGTTGTCGCCTTGAGGCACAATGCGACAGTGCGCGCGCGTGTCTATGGTCGTGATTGGCTGCGGCGAAAGCGGCCAATTTTTCGCATGTGAAAATCGTGGCTTTAGCGACATGCACTGTTCCGTTAATTTTTATTCACTGCTTGTTTCAATTTTTCTCTGTACTTCTGTGTTGGTTCTTGGTTCATGTAGCCATTACCACGGCCATTACCACATCCACTATCTCGATTCAAAATAGTCATTTTGAAGAAAATTGGGCAGGGAATCACTACTGTATTTATTTTTCAGGTTCAAGGTATATGCCAAGCTTCATGGACGGTACATTACCGAAAATGGTTTTTCAGGTAGGACAACTTAAAAAAATGGAAGGACTATTCGTGAATATCACTTCCGAACTCATTAACTTAAATGATGCGGGATATATCGAAGAAAACTAGACTCGCTGCATGCAACCAAACGCCCACAGAATCGGGTCGATGCACTAGGTGGAAACTGATAAGAATATCACGATTGCCCCGATCGCGATCACAATTTTGTGAAAAATCAAGGAATAAAGAGACGTGGCATCACAAGTATGGTGAACTGTCCTTCGTATACACAGCCGTGCACTGCGCGAATGAACGAATACAGTGCCATCCCAAATAGACGTCAGACTCTGCCCAAAAACGCCGCCACCAGCGCTCTCATCGCCGCCCTGGCCATAACTGGGTAGTGCAAGGAGAGCCGTCCGCAAGCGAATGTGCGTAGGTCACTACAGAACCCCTCTTTCGCTCGTGTTGAAGGCTGTTTCCTGAAAATCAAGGACCTGGAAAGCTTCTTCCGTCAATCCACCCTCGCTTCAGAAAAGTAGGAAGCTCATCAAAGTGAATAACTGCGGCTACAATGCAAAAGATGTTCCAGCTATTTCGGCGTGTTGCAACTCGCAAGCAGCGAGCATCGAATGACATCAAGTTCGAGGCACTCCGGAGTGTGTTCTGCAACGCCTAAATGCGTTAAATTTGGGCATATACAAAATGTCGAAGCGATGAAGTACGTACACGAGAAATGTTTCTTACGATCAGTGGTACAAAGCTCGCTTTATCAGGCATGAATGGTCCCGGTGATTTTCGCCTTTGCAGTTGCATTCTCCATCCATCTCTCGCTTCCTGTGTGTTGAACTGTTTTATTACGCATCCTCGAATGTTCTGTTGTCAGTTGTTTTCCGTTTATATGTACTGCAAATGGGGATACGTGCGTGCCCACTTTCTCGGCATACAACGAAAGGTAAAACTGTGGCCTCCGAGATAGCTCCGGCAATCGCGGAGACCACGGGTAAGAAAAACCTGACAGTGGTCACGACCAAAATTTTGCGATTTACTTGTATGATGCACGTGTTAGCATTTGCCTAGTTAAAGCCGGAACTTTGAACCTTCAATGCGTACGTGGGCGATGCTGTGTGATGACGACCAGTTAAGATTATGGGTGGTCGCGGAGTGCGCGATGTTTATCGCGCGCTTCACCAGTCTGTATTTAACTGCTGCACGGCGCGCACCGCGGTCTGAGGCTCTGCTGAGCTTCATAGTCAAGGTTACTCAAAACACTAACATGAGACCCACATTATCACACTTTCTCATGCGACTGGCTGTGGAGAACGCGAGTAATTCGCTTACCCAGCACGTTCGCAACGGCCCGTATCCAGAGCTCTCGCCGTTCTGCTTCGTGCAACAGCTACAGAAATCGGTAAAACAAGTCCTTTATGTCCGTGGCAATTCACAACGCAACAGCAGCTTCGACTGAAGCCCTTCTTCGTAGTGCGCGGAGCTGTTGCGTCTGCTCTTGTTTTCGCCGTCGTTCTCGCACGCACTTCATGGCAGTTCGGTTGCGAGTCCGACTAGCGGAGATAAGTTCGTAGCTCTTTTTTCTGAGTGTTCAATGCGCCAACACACCAAATATTTAGGTTAATTGTTGTTTCCAACTCGCTAGTTGCACCCGGTTGCACAGCAAACTGTGCAAGGGAGCCGGACTTTGCACTACCCAAAACTGCTCCGACAGGTGGCGCTTCGTGTCTGCAAAACTCCAGAGTCTGACATCTATACCCCTCAGTGAAACCCAGTTTGACCTTTATGTCTGAGGCATCAGTCCAAGCCTCAAGTAAAAGAAATGCTACTTCCTCGTATAATTTTCGTAAAGTCATTAGCAGCATTTATGGAACTAAAAGTTCTTTTGGGCTGACATATTCTTGATGCAAGAACAAAAATTCTGAATACGCAACATTTCTTGGTGAACCAAATGTGTTAACGTACCCTACTGGATGCCTACGTCTTGGCAATCGGCCAGGCAACGCGCGCAACTACTCAATTCACTGAAAACGATGCAGCTCAGTGAAGCCACTCAATCCGCTGTCTGAAAGCGGTGCGCATCCACACAGGGCGAACAACCTGCAACAAGCGCAATGAACGTCCCAGAAATGTCGGATGGCGAGGGGCAATCCATGCACGTTGGCGGTCCATAGGGAACACTGGTGCTTGCCCTAGTGCGCGATTCCGATTTCTACCTAGGCAGCACACAATGTCGGGCTTATATTGGTTTTGCAGCGTCTGCTGGAGGCCCAATTATGTCCCAGTGTTGCCGTCAGTGACAAAATATTGGCTGAGATCTTGATTTGGGCCATGTGTCCCGCTTTCCAGCTGATAGGCATACATTGGGTCATTATTGCAATTAATTCGCCAGTTTTGGCTGAGCCGTTGGCTTTCACCGGCTAACACTGGCCTACTTGTGCCGGTCTGCAACCTAGGTCGGCCGAGCAGCTGGCTCTCATGGGATAAAAACAAAGCTCGGACATAAAAAAGCTTGAACAGGTGCAGCGGAAAGGAGTCCGCCTCATTTACACTAGACCCATACATTTGCAACTGAACATCTAAAACAAGCCAACTTGCCTGCACTTACAGAACTCAATCATGTTTCCCGACTAAAACTCTTAATTCAACTTAAAAAATAAACATTACAATATAAAAATATTTCACATAATCACCTTTCTTTTTGGGTATGCCACAAAACAGAGACATCACCTAACAATTACTCCATTAAGCGTAAAAAAAATATTGTTTCAAATATTCCTTCTTTCCAACGACTTCGACTGAATGGAATAACCTAACACCAATGTTACTCAACCTTCACTGTCTTCAGTTGCTGCAAATGTATGTTCATTACATTCCAAACACTAATATCACCTGCTTCCTAACTTGTATTTCCTTTTGCCGAGTGTTTATTTAGTTGATGTTTTGTATACTAGCTGTATTTCTATTTTAACACGAAAGTGTTTTATGCCGGGGTCCACCAAGATTTCAGTGACGTATTTCCGTCACGGAAATAACTTCGAAAAAAAATACACACTATCAGAAGACAAAGAGAAATTGTTCCTTCAATGGGAGTCGAGCATACGACCTCTCGGTCCGCGATGACAGATGCCCGGTACGCTATCCACTGCGCCACGGTCACACACTTTGTGGAATTTACAAACGCGCCTTATATATCTGTCATCTCGCAGTGCTCCTGGTAAAGTGAACGCATGCATCATGACCGTGACGTCTATGATTAGTTCATTGAAAGGCTCGTTTCTACGCGTCCATTATATTCGGCCCGTCTCCAGTAGGTGAAGTGGAATTTTGTCAACGCCTTAACACACGGCCAGATGGTGACCTTACCCCAAGCATCGCCTTCGCTGATAGCATCCATCCATACAAAAACATTCCCCATCTCCCGCTAAAGGGAACCATGTGTGGACCCGAATCAGCGGGGAGATGGCTGGCTTGAGCGGGAGAAACGTCGCCGCCCTCCCGTTTCGCGGCAGCGGCCCGGGCGCTCATCGCGGCGCTGCACATGAGAGAGAATGAGGTGCGCGCGCTCCGTCATTTTCATACCGCGGAACTACCGTGCCGCCCCCCAGCGGAGCATGCAGCTGCCACACCACGTGTCGTGCGCGCGGCTCCGTAGAGTAGAGGATTCCTAGAGGAGAGAAAGGGGACAGCGTAGGAGAGGAGAGAGAGGGAGTGTGGGACACTGGGTGCGGGAAGGAGGGAACGACAAAGCCTCCGCAAGCACATGCAAGCAAGATCAAGGAATGGAATCAACCTGGGCGACAAACACCACCAGTAGTGCGTGTTATTCTTTGCTTGCACCCACCACATGCCTAGCCATTGCTAAGCAGCCACTGTGTGCTCTCGTCTATGACTCTGGTGACTGGAGTGGTGGTTGACGGCCTTATTGTACTACAGTGTTCTGGTTTGCATAGTGGGTATTTCCCTACTTCATGAAAGTGATCGGACGCGCGACGCCGGACGCGGGAAGGACGTACACAGCCCCGAGCATAAGATGCTTCGCATCTAAAAAACTGAAGGACACTTTACGTTCCAAAGTGTGTTCGGCGAAAGATTGTGGCCATTCTACTGACTATGCCATGTGTCTTTTTAGATGCGAAGCATCTTATGCTCGGGGCTATGTCCGTCCCTCCCGCGTCCCACGTCCCGCGTCCCCCGTCCCGCGTCTCCCGTCCCGCGTCCAGCCACTTCCACGAGGTAGGGAAGCACCCATTATGCGAATCAGAACACTGTAGTAATGTGAAGGCCGTCAACCCTACCACAGTCATCAGAGTCATTGCCGAGAGCACAAAGAGGCTGCTTAGCAATGGCTAGGCAGGTGGTGTCTGTCGCCTAGGTTGACCCCATTCCTTAATCTTGCGTGCATGTGTTTGGAGGGGGCTTAGTCCGTCCCTCCTTCCCGCGTCCCACACAACCACAGCGCATGCGCGTCCCCTCCCCCCTCTCTCCTACGCTCACCCCCTTTCTCTCTAGGAATCCCTCTACGGGAGCGGCCCCCCGCATCCCACAGCCCCCCACAGCGCATGCGCGTCCTCTCCCACTCTCTCCTCTAGGAATCCTCTACTCTATGGAGCGGCTCCGGCGTCCCACATCCCCACAGCGCATGCGCGTCCTCTTCCCCTCTCTCCTCTAGGAATCCTCTACTCTACGGAGCGGTTCCCGCGTCCCACACCCCCACAGCGCATGCACGTCCCCTCCCCCTCTCTCTCCTCTCCTACAGTCCCCCCCCGTCCTTTCTTCTAGGAATTATCTACGGAGCGGCGCGCACGACAGGTGGTGTGACAGCTGCATACTCCGCTGGGGGCGCTACGGTAGTTCTGCGGTATGAAAATGACGGAGCGCGCGCGCCTCATTCTCTCTCCTGTGCAGCGCCGCGATGAGCGCCCGGACCGCTGCCGTGAAATGAGAGCGGCGACGTTCCTCCCGCTCAAGCGGTTATCTCCCCGCTGCTTCGCATCCACACATGGTTCCATTTAGCGGGAGATGTTTCTCTTTTTTGTCGGACGGACGGACGGACGGACTAATGGATGGACACGGATGGTCGGGCGGGCGGATGGACGGGCGGGCGGACGCGGGTGGATGGACGGATGGACAGACAGTCACACGGTCGGACGGACACAGACGGACGGGTGGACGGACATGGCGGATGGACACGGATGGACGGATGGGCACGGACGGACGCACAGACACGAAGGAGGGACGAACGCTGGACGGATGAGCGGATGGACGGACGGACGTGAGCATGAGACATTAAAGGGTTCTGCCTTAAAATAGCTTTGCAACGCGCGAGTGCTTCGCCTGGATGTGACTCCGCGTTCAGCACTATAGGCTCGCGCCGCGAAAAATCGCGGCCTGCCAACAGGGAAGACATGACGCGCGTTGCGTTTCCCTCTATTCGGGTAGTGGCGTTCGATAACATGCCGCGAGTAGGCGACCTCAGCTCAAGTTCGGCGTCTAATCAGACACGCTCTTCTGGCTGTCACACCGCTTTCTTTGATTCCGCTCTCAGCGCTAATACAGCTACCACAAGTTTCTATGACCACAAGGATATGTTTAATCAATAATACCGGGTGCCAGTTGCCGGAATGGAGATGAATCACTAAGCGTCAACGCAGATGCACCCACATTAACCCATTAGGGCCCACTGTACATTAAGACATAAAAAATACAAAACAGAATGTTCTGATCTTGCTCATTAAAATTTCTGATGCCAAAGGTTGCAGCAAGAAAATCCTCATTTGGAATATTGACTCGGTTGTGTTTTGTCTGTTTTATGAGTCGTCAAACTGTAGGAAAATGAAAGCCTGCTAAACCACGTGGTCAGTACTATTATTTATAAATTATTTTGAAGTTTTACATTTTATATGTTGGAAAAACGGGCTGCTTCTGCTCCAGGAAGAGCAATTCAATCTCTGCAAAGGGCGAGAAGCCTATAGAGTGCATAGTTTTGCTGTGAGGAGTAATCAAATGTTGCTGTACTTTATTTAGTACACTGGGACTTCGTGGGAGCATACATGTTACTCGTTGTGCGTTGCATCATAGATTCAAGAGGCTTTTCTTTTTTATGAATGCCGCTTTTTCGGTTATCTCAGACTCATGAGGCTGCGAAACATGTCGCTGTGAATAAACGAGAGCCTCTTGATGTTTTGATTGCCGATTCTGACCCTAACATGGGAACTTAGGAGGAGGAGGGGAATGACGACGGTACGAATGGATGCTCTCTGCTAACGATAATAAACATGGGTACGATAAAACGTGGGTAAGACAACTTATGTTCTGACTCAGGAAAGCAGCTTTGTTTCGAAAATGGCAAAGACACCACAATAATTGTTATGCTGACGAAAGACTACACAGTTGTCACTATGCTCTGTATCGTGGTGACCATTGGCTGAAAAGAAAAAAAAACGTAGTGCCACTGTCCTCCTTCTTCATCCGCAGTAACAATGTCATGAGGGGGTTTGACCTCCACAATCAAGCTGCGAATGACTAGAGAATTTTCATCCGTGAGAAAAAGTGCCACCAGCCCCTGTTTACCCAGATCACCGAAATAGCCGCAGACAACGCATAAAGTGTCTGCTACCACATTGTAGGTTTTAGCAGACCCTCTACGCGTTGACTATGGTCCTTTAGTCGCATAATAGCAAAACACTGACTGCGCCTTGTTGTACCCAAGAGAAGTATCAAAGCTCTCCAGATTCCACTGTGCTTGCTATTACCCTCTATCCATACGGATATTTTCACAAGAAGCTGGCGAAACAGTTGAATTCTGCCAAAATACATTGAAATAGTGTGGCGAAAAGCATGACGTTACGCTTTCCATAAATCACTGCTCCTTGATTAAGTTCATGGGCCAAGATAACTTTGTTATTCATTTCGCAAGGGCCCAGCGTACTCGCCATTATTGCATCAAGTAACCTTGCCCGTTGCTATCTCGAAGGCCCAGCGTACTTTTTAAAGTACAGTATCATAACTCCTGAAGAAACACACGTAACTCAATGAAAATTTGCACGTGTGGTTATCTGTTGTGTTTAATTAAATAAGCAAAATGTCAATGAAATCGGACTAGTAGTTCTTTCGTGGTCCTTAATGGGTTAAACGGCGCTATAGCTGTGAAACACGAATAGACAGTGTACAGGCTCTCTTATATCAATGTACAGGAAACATTCGGCTTCTTCCGTTAGGACACGTTTTCTTTTTCGTCTTACCGATTCCTATAACGGAGGGATGAAGCATGTTTTTACAGCGAAAGCTGTTATGAGATCACAACAAGGGTCGTTTCTGCGCCGTAGTTGTCCGCCGCCGCCGCCGGTGTCCGTAACCAATATCGCACGAAATAAGAAAAAAAACTAACTAAATAAAAAAAGACCTGTGACAGAATGGGAATCGAACCCGGGTCCTCTGCGTGGCAGCCCAGCACTCTACCACTGAGCTACGCCACTGCTTGAAACTGCGGTGCAAACTGACCCTAGGCAGGCTTCATATCGGGTAAGGAATCGCGTTAACGTGTGTTGGAAAGCGTTTTAGAGCAGTAAAGTAAGAACCAGGCGTCACACAATGCGAATTGCGTAACGAGTGGGTCGTTCGATGCTCCAACCCATTACAAAAACCTGAGGCATAATTCTTCATCGTCGTCAGCCACAGCATCAACAAAGTGCACATAATTCGTTACAAGAGTGTAGCGGGCACCGCGCTTTTCTGAAGAATGACGAAGAATGGCATAGTAGACGCTTCCCCACTACACAAAAATTATTATGATTTATAGCGTAGTGGGTACCATGCAAGTGGGCTTGTAGTAGTTGCCCCAAGAGTGTTTAAAAAAGGCTAAAGGCCGCTCCCCCAGCTTTCGCTGTGGCTGTGCTGCGCCTTCTGCGCAGGCCTGGCGGTTTTTGAAGTGATGTATTCTACCCTGTTTTGTTGTCTGCATTTGTACCATAATATGCTGCATTTCTACTCTGCTAAATTTCCTTATGGGGATTGCAGCGTTTCTAAATAAATAAATAAATAAAATTGGGCCCCTTGTGTCGTTTTTCAGACAATCTAGAGCTGAGCCGCAGAATTTCACTTGCGATATTCATTCCTTTTTGCCATCCATCTGCACTCGGCCTCATAATTGAGATCCGACCGAGATAAGCATTACCGAAATTCTATTTATTTATTCGATGCGTCACTCAGACGCCGAGCGTCCTGCGTACGCATTTGGTTGTCGGATAATCACGCGTGCGTGCCTCTGGATAGTTTTGGGCGTGTGCTTTCTGTTTTGATGAGCACATGATACAAGAAAGGATCAACAGGCTACAAAGAACAATATTATTGAATCGACTCATGCATGCATATGTGAAAAACCCTCAGGCATGTGATGTAGTAGAGCATTTGGTGCTTCAATTTTTTTCGCCTAAACTTCAGAAAGGCGATAAATGGATAGGTTTACTAGCACAAATAAGAAAGGTAATGCATTGTATTGAACTTATGCCGCACTTACAATTCGGGGTGCAAAGTATCGTCGACAAAGTTGTACAGAGCCCCCTGAACAACTTTTATACAGAATAAGTAGTATACACAATGTGCGTTATTTCTTGCGGTATGAGTATGCTAGTTGTTCAGACGTCTCTGTAGCACAATCTGCCAACGATAACGTAAGCTGCTGTTCGGCGCCCGTACTTCCCAATGGGCCCGCCAAGCAAGCTTACATCTTAAAGCAAATTCACTACTCGTCACCTTTACAACAAGGTGACAAGATTTTCGAGCAGTCAGGAGCCGCTGACATACATCTCGCATCTTGCCGCCTCCTGTGACGAGTGTCACCTGCGAGGCGACCACGTGTTTGCGGCATGTTGGCAACAAAAAGAAATGAGGTGTGCGTCCGAGGGCCAAATTCAAAAATCATTTTCTTTCTAAAAACATAAAAACGATCTGACGAGACTTTCTGCATTACCTAGTATTGAAGTGTTCTATCGAACGCCGTATCATGAGAATGTTAACTTGGAACCCATCAGAAGGAAAAATATGGTCAAATATGAGACAAATCGCATATTTTCTTTGTGATCTCACAATTTTTTCGGGAAGCTTTGAAGTCTAGTTCACCCTTTGAAAAATTTTAAACAAAAATACACCTTCCTGAAAACCCCACTAATATTAGGATTGCTTAGTGAGAATTCGAGTTAGGTTAAGTTAGCTTCGATTTGGCAAAATGTGTAGTTCGCAGTTAAACAAAATTTCGGAATTCTTAAATAGGACGACTAAACAGGATCTCTGTAGTCAGATAGGCACACTTTCGAAGCTCAAGACATAAGAATGATTTTATATGCCTTTTTTCTATTAGATAAAGTTTGAGTAATGCAAGAGGATTTTGTATGGGCGCCGTGATCCTCAAAACATTTTAGTCGAGCAAGAATGTTTGCCACAATACTGCATGGTGCATACCAAAAAGGTATAAGTTTTATCAGCGAAATCTGCGATGGGCGAGCGCCACGTCTCGAACACTTGGCATGGAATGACCCGTATATGTTAGTGTGTGTGTCTACGTGACAGCTTCAATGCATCTGCCGGAAGAATAGTGTAACAGTGAAGAGGGCTCCCCTTAGGCTCAGTACTTTGATGACACACTGCGAAGTAATAGCGGTGATGTCTAATAAAAGAAAGGACTTCATGTACTATAGATTAGTCCTGTAGATCAATCATTATAGAATTGGTGGTTTGTTTGAATGCTCCAAGGCGCAAGTGTTTAAAATTACAATATCGATTTCTTGCAGATGTCGTAAACGGGACATTTTGTAAGAAACCAAGTGCCGCACTGCTTTTGTATTCCCCAGGAAGTAATAATACTAACAGCTTTGTGAGCGCAACGTCACAAATGTAAGCGATATCAATGTTTTCGTATTAATTAAATGGGAGAAGGGGGAGCTCTCCGTATCGGTAGCTACAAGTTACAGCAAAACAGAAACATTTAAAGATTAGGAACACAAAGTTTCGACACACAAACAACGAAACTTACTTTATTGTGGAAATACAAGTATTCTGAGATACGAATAAGTTCGAAGGTAGAGAGTAAAGAAGGGCATGAAATATTTTTATTATTTCATATTTAACTAAAATTTTTTGTCAACGTGAATTTGCTCAAAGGTTGTATTTTCATAAGTGGTTTATTAAAAATCTAAAAAGTTGCTGAAAATTCGTGTTAATCCCACAAAATTATTGCATGAGGAGGTATTAGTAACCTGCGACAAGCATTACAATTTCATTCTTACGCGTATTTTTTTATGAAAGACTATTGATTAAACAATATAATAAACACGCGCACATATATCCATTCACCATGTCTAGTGGTAGTATAGCTTTTCGTCGAAAGTTCGAAAATTCCTACGTAAAGAGAAGGTTGCATAAAACCTTGATGTGAAAGATGTAAGCACGTACAAAATAACATACACCGTGCGCTTGTACCGCGGAAGTACAGCTGATCGAATGCATTTATCAGAGCCGGGGCGTCACAAAAATGCAACGACAATCACTCGTCGCAATTTAGCAAGAGAGCACATTAAAGTGAGAGATCTCCTGCCTTGCGTGCCTCGAGGTACGCGAAGCTATTTTGCCGAGACTGGATAAACTGTTTGGAACCATTGCCACCACACAAGAAACATACTGTTGCGAACCGTAAATGTGAATTTCAAGAAAATATAAAAAAAAGATTCAAAAGAAGAACCCGACGGATTACTAAGAAAGTTCAGCCGCCGAAGCCGAAAATGAAAAAACAAAAAAAGAAACAAATGAATAATAAAATAAAAACGCCGGAATGCAATTGAAAGAAAATGCTTTATAAAAAATTCGGCAGATTCCACGCCTTGCTGGAATCAGCTTCATGTGAAGCAGCCGGCCAGCAGTTGTCTATGCTGCATTTATTTACGCTTTTAGCTAAGTGTTACAAGGTGGATCAACCTGCTTTTGTAAGTACAGTAGTTGCGTGCACATCGTGGGTTGACCTGGCACATGCACTACATTGGCGTGTTGCCGATGTTGGTTTTCCTGTACCTTATCGCGTTTAAATTACCAATGTCTGTACTAGCCACACCTGGGTAGATATAAAACGGCAATCACCTGTAACGTATACCTACATACCGCGGCCCGTAATACACGGGTATGTGCCACACGTGACTAAAAGGGGTGACGACGTACGTGGCGGGATTGTCACGCTGTGTATAGCATGACCAGGTAACCATATTCGTCAAACCCTCTTACGCTTCCACACCAATTTTGGTCTACACCAAGTTAAGGAGGGCAACATACGAACTTTGGGGCTCCTTGTGTATTACCAGTTTTGTATGCGTTTTTCTGTAAACTAATATCTTTGATGTTGAATAAACTTGAACTTGAACATAAGCGCACCCGGTCATAGGTGGCTAGATAGATAAACACGTAGATAGAGACGGCCAAAGTGTCTTGTTCGTTAAATGCTTCGCATTTAAAAACTCCGTCAGCTGTCTCAAGGAGTTCTCCGAGGATTTCGACAGCAAGATCCTTTACACGTGGTGTTCATGTCACGTGCGATTGTTCTCATCATTTTAGATCTTGTCACCTCATCTCACTTATTATTTTATCTATGTCCTCTTGTGAGACGTTGTCAGCTATCATAACTGTTATCTATGTCTACATGTTTTATATGTCTTTATATCACCAGGACTTTATAACTTTTTGTATGTTTTGGTGTAGGGTCATCACCATCAGGTAAGATAGGGAGCTGACGTTATCAGTGCCGGGCACTGCTCTTTCGATGGCGGCGTAGTTGTTGATACTGTGGATGACGATGATGATAACGATGATAGTGAAAGCTTTTTTCGTCACTTGTGTTGTCGACGCCGCTGTAGGGCAAATTCCATGTCTCATGCAGAACTCAAGGCTCTCGCTTTAGTAAGAAATAACAATTAAGCCTTGTGCTGCCACACAAATAACGAAATCCAGAAATAGCATATTAACAAACAATAACACAATAATAAAGTAAGAAAAAAAGAATAATCAATTGTTACAATAAATTAAAGAGTGAAAATAGAATAGCCTATAACAGTACACCCATGAAATATTTCAGATCTTTTACCTCAATATACCATCAATTATAAACGCGCGTAGATTCGCAATCACATTTCTTATTGCGGTGCATGGTAAATATGAATAAATTTGCACATTACATACAGTGCGCATTGCTTATAGTTAAATATAGGTAATGTACACCCCAGGCGCATTTCTGCCGTAGCCATGAGGCGTCGTGTAGGGCCAAAGTGCAATGGCATCGCGCTGTGTTCGGTGTGTTCCATGTGCTGGTGAAAACGTGCAAGGGCAGCTTGATGAATGCGGTTTAAGCGAACCGCTAAACCGCCAAAGGCAGGGCTGTGCATCGCTTCGGCAGCATATGTGAACTTGAAGCTGCCGGGTGTGATTGCGCGCGCCCCCTCTTGACAGGTAGTTAGCACAGGGCTCATACTGTTGTACTTGCCGTCTTCTCAGTGCTCGGTTTTCGGTCGACACGCAACGTTTATCGCACTTTCTCAGAGTACGCTTGGCATTCGCAAAATGTGACAGCTACGTCGAAGCACGTGGTAGTTACTACATCACTCGCCTCCTTGTCAACATACACGGGGATTTGTGCGCGGACTGTCGTAGGCGCTCTCTCTATCCTGTGCAGTTACGATGCTCAAGGCATAGGCGTTTCTTTGCGGTATTTGGTTGTTTTCGTGGATCAGGCATTCGGATTTTACCCGTCTCATCACCACTTGAGATTATTCACACAGGCTTGATATGCACTGGGATTCGTGGATGCTTGGAGAAAACCTTTCTTTTTCGGTTTGTATTGGCTATGAGGATTTCGTGGATTAGTATGCCGTTGCAGCACTGGTATTACTGTGGTGGTGTGCTTAGACGTCGAAAATGAATGGCATCGTGTTCTTGGCCTAGAAGAAAAATCAGCGTTGCAGCTTCAACCTTGCTATCTCAGCCATCATGACTTAAAGGGGAACTCCGGTGCATTTTCGACCATACCGAGATTTTCAAATAGTATTCACAGTCCTGCAACAGCTAGGGCGGTTCATTTTGCCGACACACTCGTCAATAATTTTAAATAAGCAATGAAAAACGAGTCAAAACCGAAACCGAAACGGGGGAGCTGCTTCGTGCTCCATGCTGGGTACGCTATGACGTCATGGCGTCACCGAATCCGCTACACGCCACTACGGCACGTAAACATTGCTCACGTGCCTCTTCTTTCGCGGGAAAAGCAAACTGCCGATGTCTTCCGACGTGGAAACAAGCTGTGCCAGCTCGTCTGAACTGAACAGCGAGGAGTCCAGCGATGAGGAGTGCAGCTACATGAGCGCGGAAGCGCGCCTGTGCTAGCGTCAGCGTCGCCTCGAAGAAAAAATGCCCCCACCTCCCCGAAGGCAATCGTGAGGAAATGCGAATGCATTTCGCGCGCGCTTCACTCCATTTATATATGGTGGTAGTGGTTCGAAGAAGGAAAAGGCGCCTAATTTCTGCAGCCCGGTCGGGAGCACGGCACAGCGCCATTTTTTAAATGCGAATGCATTTCATAGTCGGGCTATGTCAGGCATCCGGTGTTGTGCGGCGTTGGCGTTGTCCGCGGCAGGTGTTTTCTCTCCGCTCTGAGTGGAGAGGAGGAGCGCGCTCTGACGCGTGAGGGCGCTCGCATCGCGGGAGCTCAGCGGAGCTATATATGAAAAAAAAAATAAAAAAAAGAGTGAGTTGAGAGGAGGAGCGCGCTCGCACGCGTGAAGGCGTTCGCATCGCGGGAGCTCGGCGGAGCTAAATATGGAAAAAAAAAAAAGAAAAAAATAAAAAAAAACACAAAAAAGCAAAAAAAAAAAAATAAAAAAGGCGCTGCGCCGTGCTCCCGACTGGGCTGCAGAAATTAGGCGCCTTTTCCTTCTTCGAACCACAACCACCATATATAAATGGAGTGAAGCGCGCGCGAAAATGCATTCGCATTTCCTCACGATTCCCCTTCGGGGAGGTGGGGGCTTTTTTTTTTGCTTTTTTTCTGTTTTTTTATTATTTTTTATTTTTTTTTTTATTTTTTCTTTTTTTTCTATATATAGCTCCTCCGAGCTCCCGCGATGCGAGCGCCCACGCACCAGAGCGCGCTCCTCCCTCTCCACTCACTCTCCGCTACTACACTCGCCGCGGACAACGCCAACGCCGCACGACGCCGGATGCCTGACATAGCCCTGACTATGAAATGCAGTCGCATTTAAAAAGCGCGCGCCGCGAGCAAGCGTCCGTCTGGGGGGACGAGATAGGAGTACCTAGATACGTCACGTACACAGGGTGGCCCGCATTTGAAGGTATGATTCCGGAATTGGTTACCAATTTTTTAAAACTCGTTTTCCGGAAAACTAAATTACTTACGGCTGTATAATTTGGCACATATCATCAGGGCACCGAAGAGAACTTATGTTTAAAGTTTTATTTAAATCGGTGAGTATCGAAAAATCGCCGGAGTTCCCCTTTAAGATGAAGTTTAAACCAATGTTGTACATGTTCCTCTAAAAGATAAACGAGAGCTCGTTCCTCGTTCCTTCCCATTATTAAAACGACTTCGCGTTACAAGTTCCCTCAAAGTGAAAGTAACGCGTTCCAGTTAAATTTGAAAATTTGAACGTATCGCGACATTTAAGTTACGTCTCATTTTTCAAGTAAATATAGTGTCGGGCAATTCCGAGACGAAATAAAATGATCAACTTAGAACTCATCGAACTGCCTATACTATGGGAATTTGAACTTTCCCGACAGCGTATTATCTGTAGACTCTTAAGATGTCTAAGTGGAACTCTGGTGTTCGTCTACCGCAAGTGTAACACACACTTGCACCAGAAAAACAGTCTATAAAGGCGGCCTTAAATCTCCAACGGGACTCGAACTTGGAGTTGAGACATATTCTGGGCCCGTGGAAAACCAGCTCCAGTGCGTTACGCGCCACAAAGCGCCGCTGACTTTCTTGTGGGCTACGAGCCTGGATGAAACATTGTAAATAGTGTACTCTATGTGTGTGGCTGCACTACGTGTGTGTGTGGTGTTATGTGTCTATCAGTGTAAATATCATAATCATCACCCACACCTGGAGTAGCATGTGAGGCGAAAAAGCCAGGCAAACACCTCCAGCTCTTCAATAAAATATTTGTCACTCTCTCTCTCTCTTTCCACTTGAATCTTTAAATGTGGAGTCAGGAAAGTGTGCTTCAGGGAGTACAAATAGACCGTGCTGTGCCAGCTTGAAACGAACAGTCACGACTTCTTATCGTTTTCTAAAACACTTCTCTTACCGTTCAGCTTCTAAGCCAGGGGTATCAAACTCACCTCACATAGCCGGCCACGATAACTCAATTTAGTCCCGCAAGGACCGGGGCAGAAAAAAAGACAGCTGGGAAAGGGGAGGGAGCGTGAACAAGATGTCAGCTAATGCTACCATTTGAAAGAAGTCATTAGCCATTATTCGTATATGGGTCATTTCTGAAGGGCATTTGACGTAAGCATGCGAGAAACGTATCGGTACCGATCTCCAGAACTGCTGAAATCTAGAGACGCTGAGTTTGAAGTATCCTTTTCCTTCCTCGGTTATGTTTCAGCTCCCGCCGGCCGGGTTGCCTCATGGAAAAAAATGGTTGAGAGCTGTCACGTCTCAGTATCTTACCCGAATAAATTAACTGTTGATAGAATTCGTTTAGTAGCCGAGGTTAGGCAACCGTTTTTATCACGACCAGCGACGAGACAGCAGTCAGTGGCCTCAGCTCAATCAGCACGAGCATCAACCACACCAAGCATCTTCGTCGTTCTTCTACCAGTGACCGTATTTGTCACTACAACCACTCCCCAGTGCAAAAGGAGCCATCCTGGCTACCTATGGCACAGGGAGGACTGGTGGGTCGTAGTAGAGGTTTCAATCTGTCGACGTGCACAGTCCGCGCCCACGTCGCCGTTGATCTGTAGGTGGCTGAAGAGGCAACAACGTAGTTAACTGGGGACGTGTGGTGCAAGACCGGGAGTAAGGACCGTCCTACTTAGGCATGAACATTGAGGAAAGGCCGGGAGCAGATGAGGGCACGCGGAGCCACGCGATTGTTCCGGGAGAGTATGACGAAGGAGATAAGCTTCGGTCATGAGAGTGCTTCTGGCGAGCCTGATCGTGTGTGGTAAGCGAACGTGCGAGCTGCCGACAGTCTTCGGCATAAGTGGCAGCTTCGGCTAGAGCCGTCGATTCTGAAGGGTCTGGGCGGTACAGAAAGATAGTTTCCAAGAACGAGGAAGGTTCCCGACCATAAAGAAGGAAGAACAGGTGAATCCAGTTGTAGATTGAATGGCGCTGTTATAAGCATACGTAACGAATGGCGTATACGGTCCCAATTCATGTGGTCATCGGAAACATACATAAACAGCGTGTCACCAAGCGTGCGTATAAATCGCTCGGTCATCCCGTTGGTTTGGGGATGATATGCGGTAGTAGTTCGATGTTGCATTCGTGGAGGAGGGCTTCTACGGCTTCCCGGACAAGAAGGAACGCCCGCAGTCACTGAGTAGCTCGCAGGGGCGCGCCATGCCGAAGAACGAGGTTCCGAAGAATGAACAAGCCGAGTTCACGCGCGGCGGCCTCTAGAAGCGCCGAAGTTTCAGCGTAGCACGTAAGGTGGTCCACCCAGCGGTTTCACCCCTTGGTGTGCGCAGTGAGGGGACCGTACGTCGATACCGATGCGGTCGAAAGGCCGAGAGGGACAAGGCAGTAGTTCAAGTTGCCCTGTGGTCGTGTGAGGACAGCTCTTACGGCGTTGGCACATGGAACATGAACAGACGTACTGCCGAAGAAAGCGGTACATTCCGCGCCAGTAGTATCGAATCCGGAGGCGGAGCATGTCTTCATCACGCCAGCATGAGCGCATTGCGGATCCGCGTGGAAGGAGGCACAGACGTCGGAACGTAGATGGCGAGGGATTACCAGCAACCATTTACGGCCATCAGTTAAGTAGTTTCGACGGCACAGAAGGCCGTCACGGATTTGCAAAGTGGCGAGCAGTTCGTCGAAGTGAGCGGTTGGCGGTACTTGGAGACGCCTGCGACAGGTACTCTATAAGAGACGCTATCCACGGATCCCGGCGTTGCTCAGAGGACATGTCGGTATGTTCAAGTGAAGAACATCCGCAGCCGGAAAGAGACGCAGTAACATACTCATGGGAAGTGGCGAGCGAGAGAAGGCGTCGGCGTCCAGAATAGCTTTACGGCCTCCCGATAGACTGCGCGGATGTCATAATCTTGAAGACGTAGCGCCCAACGAGCTAGGCGACGAGATGGATTCTTTTAATGCCTTGCAACACGCTACCATTGCGCCATCGCAAGTTCCCAAAAAAGGTGAGAGGTTATAGCAAGTAGCGGGTGTGACTACATAGCAGCCTGCCAGTACAACGAGTCTGCTTGGGAGACTGCTCTAACCAGGGCCAACACGGTCGTAAGCAGCCCTTAAATATTTTATCCGCTGTCTCGCCGTACCCTCCGCGGCTGTTGTGACATGGTCCGCAACTCCACATCGTCATCCGACGGTAAAGAAGCCCACCTGCGTATGGCGTTGACTATTCGTCGTAAGTTGGCACGGCACGGTTGTAGAAGGGCCTGTTCCTATGGGACCACGGCCTAATTTCAATGTTGTTTTGACAAGGCAAAGTCTGTAGAACTGACTAATTCCTCCTTGGGAAGAAGTGCTGCACGAGGGCATACCGTCGCACGAGGGCATATCGGGCATAATGCCCATAAGCTGTGGCACAACACCAGTCAAAGCGCAAACCGACGACTGTGCACCAGAGGTACGGCCACCCCGCACTTCACTACAACCACAGCAAACATGCACCATGGTCACGTGAAAGGCAAGGGAGCCCTTTGCGGCTCACGTGATCACCAGTCTGCTTTTCATGGTGTGCTGCGTACGTGCGTGCGTCCGTCCAACGCCGTAGAACGCTTAAGAAGGAACGCCGTTGCCTCTGCCGTCCCTTCGTAAATGTAGCGAGTTACCGTTACAGTTCCACCGATCCTCAATGGAATGGTGGCGTGCATCCGTTCCTCCGAAAAGGAACTAGTTTCAGGAACGCCGTTCCTAGGAACGTCGTTCCGTACAACACTGAATTAGACAGGATTGGACAGGATTCACACGGCTTCATAACGCTACGTATGAAAGAGCGACTAGAGCGTAGAGGTGCCGATGGCGTTCGCATTTAAAAAATATTTCTTCGATCATGAAGATCATGTGTTCAGTCTTAATGGAAAAAAATTCATTCCATCTATTTATTTGTGTATCTATTTATCATTTATCTATTCCAGTGGCCACAGGAGGACGGATAACCACTGGAATAGATATGACGGGGAACTACAGTTCTTTAGCAATAGCATGGAAGGTCCACAAAAAAAAAGTGATCACGTCCAGTACGATTGCCTGCAGGATAAGCTGGTTACGAACACTATATAGAAGCAACAGTGAAATAAATATAAGCAGAGAGGAATACGACCAGAGGAGCTATTCAAATTTGAAGTTCATTTCGCCACAGTGTTACAATTTTAATATTTTTTACACTCATGCATAAAACAAATACCATGCGTGGTGTGTAATGCGGGTAAAAAGCTGCGATATAAGTACAGTGAAACCTCGGTGATACGATCACAGCTCATACAAATTTCGGGGTGATACGAATTTCTCGTTGGTCCCGGCCAAGGCCCATTGGACTGCAATGCATTGGAGTACAGTTGTTGCGAACCGATTTTCACCCCGTGACGTTTGATACGAACGTACGCTACCGCCCAGGTACGAAGAGGTGCTGCCCGCCCTGTCGCAGAAGACGCGCCAAGCACGTGCGAGCGCAAGCGCGGGCATGCGCGCCGCACCGCCAATCGTCAGAATCACGATGTAAGAAAAATACATTTCTTACGGTCAGAATAAAACTTGAGAGACACGTCACGGCCTCCGAGATTGTGTGCGCGAATCTTTGAGGCTCTAATGTGCCTCAGTGTGCCTTCGAGTTTAGATTACAGGGGGAATTGGCGCCGTGCTTTTTTCGGGCTGCTGTCGTTGTACTGTTTACACATGCCTGCCTCATGCATCAGACATCCTATGGAAGGTGAACGAGGACTGAAAGAAGGCGAGGACGGTCTTCACGAAGGAGTCAGGCCTTAAATCGTCAACATGCGCGACTGTTGACGTCGCACTTGTGCGGGCACGGCCGTAAATATCCCACAAAACATCCCCAACACCTCCGTGATAAGAAAATCATAACATAGGACCGTGGTTCTCAAATTCTGTGGCCTTGATCTATCGCGCCAAAGTGCTTCTTCAGTTACTTTTGCCGCAGTACTCTGGTGTCATGCAAAAAAAACATACTAAAATTTGGAAGGGGCTACTGCTGTCGCGGGTCACAACGCACCAGGTTTATTAATTAAACACGCGCGCACGGGCCGTAAATTTACGAGTGCTGGTATGATTTGCCGACATCTAAAAACTTAAGTGACAATCATTCAGAGTTCTTCTTGACGTTGCTGCGGCCCTGAAAAACAATAAATGAAAATGTACGCCAGCTTTCTTTTGTCGCATGCTAACCTTCCACGCTTACTGGTGATACGAATTTCGGATGATACGAATATTTTTGGTGGTCCCGTGAGATTCGTATCACCGAGGTTTCACTGTACATCTTGACTAGCCCCACATTCCAGCAATACAAAGAAGGAAAACAAGAGAGAGGAAAGGCAGGGATGTTAACCAGTTTGGCATAACCGGTATGCTACCCTGCACAGGGGGAAGGGATGGGGGAGATTGAAAGAAGAGTAAAGCAAAAGAGAAAGAGGAGGAGCACACACGCACGCACATAACGTCAAAGCGCAGAGCGGCAGTCTTGTGCAGTATACGTCATCATTGAGACTACAGCCGCTCGTGCAAGTCTGTTGTCCTCAGGAATTTGAGCAGTGCCTTGGTTGATTGAATTCTCGATGGCTGGAGAATAGTATCTAGCGTCATCGTTCTGTTGTCGAGACGAGCGAGGGCGGATGAGAGGGATCGTCTCTGCACAGCGTAGCGAGGACAGTCGCAGAAGATATGCTGCAAAGTCTCCTCGGTACCGCAGGCGTCGCAAGTAGCGTTGTCGGCCATCCCTATGCGAAACGAATATGACTTCGTGAAAGCCACTCGAAGCAATAAGCGGCAGAGCAGAGTGGCCTCTCTTCGGTGGAGTCCCGTTGGTATTTGAGATCGCCGCAACGCGTTTAGGTGGTGTTGCCGATAGTTTTGGCTCCTTGGTGCATTCAGTGTTGCGATATCCTTTGCGATCTTTTGAAGCATGGAAGCAGCATCAGACCTTGAAAGGGGTATAGCCTCTTCCTTGTCGCCTTGCAAAGCTGACCGGGCAGCACTGTCGGCATGTTCGTTGCCAATCACGCCGCAGTGACTTGGCAACCATTGAAATGTCACTTGGTGCCCCTTCTCAAGTGACGTATGAATGAGGTGTCTTATCTCAAATACCAGTTGTTCATATGGTCCACGTCGCAGGGCTGACAAGAGAGATTGTAGCGCTGCTTTTGAGTCACTAAAGATTGACCATCAGTGCGGTTGTTCGCGATTGACAACACAAAGTGCAGCGCGAAGAGCGGCGAGTTCCGCAGCCGTTGATGTTGTTGGGTGGTGGGTCTTAAAGCCAATAGTTACACTTCTCGCTGGAACAACCACTGCTCCGGACGAATTTCGCATGGTCGTTGAGCCGTCGGTGTAAATATGTATGTGGTCGGTGTATTTCTCATGCAGTAGACGAAGAGATAGCTGTTTCAGGACAGGCGATGACAAATCGGATTTTTTCTTGATTCCCGGTACACTGAGGTGCACTGCAGGACGAGTCAAACACCAAGGTGGAATCGATGGTTTGGATGCGGGGCTGAAGCCTGACGGTAGGTTGGCGGAGTAGCTCCGGATTGTTGCGCAGTATGATGCTTGCGGTCTTTCTGAGGGCAGTGTTGCCAGATGGTGGCTAGGAGCTCGAGCAAAATGCCTGATGTGGGCTCTCAAGGCTTCCAACGCAATGTGCGTTTGTATCGGTTGGTCCTTGGCGATGGCAATAGTCGCCTCTGTTGGCGCACATTTGGGCAGACCTAGGCAAACTCTGAGTGCCTGAGCCTGTGTAGTCTGTAGAACCCGAAGATTCGTCTTGCAGGTGTTGGTTAGTACAGGCAGAATATATCTCAGAAATCCGAGAAAGAGTGCTCTGTACAATTCCAACATAGCATCTACTGACATGCCCCAGTTTTTCCCTCCCAAGAACTTGAACAGCTGGGCGGTTGCCGTCAGGCGCTTCTTCAAGTAGGCTACGTGTGGGCTCCAGCTGAGGTTTCTGTCAATAATTATACCCAGAAATTTGTAGGTTCTGGCATAAAAAATCGTCTGCCCATCAATAGAAATGATATAGGGTGTCATTGGTTTGCGCGTGAACGCAACCGATGCACATTTTTCCGGGGATATTTTGAGGCCCTGTTTGCTAAGGTAGTGCGCTGTCAAGGTCGCAGCCTTTTGAAATCTTCCAGCAATACAAGGCAGAAAAAATGTAAATAGACATGTAAATAGGCACATGTACATAGATAAATTTGCAATATAAGAAACTTAACGTACAAAAAAGCACAGAAAATGCAGACAGGGATTCCACTCCTATCGCTTCACGAGTAGGCTGAAAAGTTTTAACACTTGAGAGAACTGTCACCTCTGAACAACGAACAAATGATAATGCATAGCCGCAGGCGGGAAAAAAGTGAAGGACACTTTGTAAATTCCAGAGTGTGTTCGGCGAAAGCATGTGCCCATTGAGGCGGGACGGGTCAGAATGGAACGCGATGCGCGCGTCTCCCTTCTTGCATGAGTCGGTGGATTGCGGCAGGGCTACAGGGGGAGACACATGCGCGTGGGAGCCATCCGATTAACTAGACTGCGGCAACGAGACGGTGTGCCATCACGTGATTTCTGAGAAAGGGTGAGTGGGAGAGGCCACTGCTGGTATCTTTCCAGGGCACGAACGGGCCGATGGATGCGAGTATGAGCCATCAAAGGATTTCGCCTTAATGTTATTTTTAGTTCTGCTGAGGGCGGCGCCGCCTGCCCAGACCGGCGGCTGGGTAAGAGACACGCCGGACGAACTGAACATTGAAAGAGGGCGCAGAAGATATTTTTGTGGTTGTTGTGGTCAAGTTTTGGAAGTTTCTTTGTGCGAGAATCATTCCAGCACTGTACTGCACATGCGCATCAAATTTGTTTCGTTAATTGTGGCTGCTAAGGTGTGAAACGGCGTGATATGCCCCGCCCCCTCACCTCCCCACCCCTATCCATGAACAAGCTGGTGTGAGGGGTGTTGGGAAAGGCGCGCTTTCGCGTAGCAGCGATAGTAATAACGGAAAAATGAATATGCGTATGATTTGGACTGCTTTTAAATCGCTAGTAGCCACGATGGAAAAGGACTTCAGGTCCTGCTGCGCACAAGCACATTCTCTGACACACGCCTCGCACGGCACAAATGCGCCGATGCACGCGCATCGATACCACAATCCTCTCCTGTAATTGGGCCAGTTTTCGCTACGCATTAATAAGTTGGTGTTTACACTTTTTTGCTCTGTTTGTTGCTAGGAGCGCTGTTTTCAATCTTCGTGGATGGTTTCGTTCTGCTGTTGTGACCACGGGAGCTGCCTTGTGAGGATGAAATTTATACAGAAGTTAACTTCGAATGTTGCATTCCTCATCGTTAAAGGAAAATCCACATGATCATGTTATAGGAACACGCTTGCGACTTTCATGTTCCCGAAATTTGTTTTTCATCCCTCAGATGGCTTCTGTATTCTTGTGTTGCAGATTTGGAGCGGGAGCGCGTATCGACTTTGGAAAAGAAGATCTTATGAAAATGAATAAGACTTTCGCGTATGTATTACTTTGGTTAATGGATAGTGGTGAAATAGGTTGCATAATTACCTAATCAGGACATGACTGGAGCATCGTGACAGAGTCTGTGCTTCAAAATGTTCACTCGTTTTGAATTTTATGCTAAGGTCACATCGCTTCCCTATGAATATAAGAACAAAGAGACTACACGACTGTATACACTGCACAACAAAATTCTTTGTCATTTACATTTCACACTACTTCGCTATCTAAAAAGAACAAAAAGAGAAACAGCTGAACGTGGCGATCCCAACGTGATCGATCACCGCAAGTCAGTGGTTGGTAATTTGGGCGACAATGTATAGCTAGACGGCATCATGCCAACAGGCCAACGTGCAAGCGGCCATCTTCCACAGAGAAGTCGGCGGTCGGGTGCACTAAGTGAGATTTTCAATTATCCCTGAATACGCAAATCAATTACATTGCTTTATTCACCACATCACGATAAACAGAGCGCAATAGGTGAGATGTTGTTTTTCAGTCATGTCAACAATATATTGCTCACCCATCTGCATGGTGTGCCATATTTGGCACAAACCTGTGTCTTCATTAACACAGCCACAATAAATCTGAAAATTTTTGCAGCTGTTTTTCTTCGTCCATGTAGTCATAAAAGCTTAGGAAAAAATTTTTCAGATGACTTTCTCATAATTCATGCAATAAAGGGGTTAAGGGCAAGCCAATTATACCACTTTAAACTCCCACGAGAGTACACAAAAATGAGCGATATAAACAAGAAATACATCACTAACGTTATCCTGCGAGAAAAAAATTAGTGTTTTCCCAGAACCAAGAAAAATTATGGAATACAAACGGC
Organism: Rhipicephalus appendiculatus; assembly: GCA_030522465.1. NCBI lineage: Eukaryota > Metazoa > Arthropoda > Arachnida > Ixodida > Ixodidae > Rhipicephalus > Rhipicephalus appendiculatus. The sequence goes on from JALIZH010025320.1 coordinate 33,720, forward strand.
GCAATACTTATCAATGCATTTAGAAATGTTAACAGCGCAAAGAACGTTTAGGAAGGGACGAGACAACAGAGGCAAAGTGAGTGCAGATTGTTGCACTCGTCCCTTCCTAAACGTTCTTTGCGCTGTTAACATTTCTAAATGAATCCACACCAACTTGCCCAAGCGTCAACCCTTTTAAGCTTATCAATGCGCTTAGCTAGTTAATTGGATGATAGCTTACACTTTGACATTAGTGCGCATGCATTTAAAAAAACAAGCTAAATAAATTTGTTGAAAAATAAATAGCTTATCGCCACTAAATAATATTGCACAGAATGCTTCGTGAGATTCGGCTATGAAATTTTTTCCTACGGTACAGAAATTGCGTCATTCTTCATTTTCTACAAAAGTGGTTAATTTCTACAAGAGCGGTTCATTTTTGCTCATGTCGCTATACGGTGCATCAAATTTTCCCTTCTTGTTTCTTTTTATAACACATGTGTGTCTGCCGTATGTTAGGTGTGTCATGTGTTGCTTGTGTTGATATGGAGGCCTCAAGTACAGATGCCTTTTTCAAGCATATGAAACGCCTTCTACTTCTGTTCCTTTTTTTTGTATACTCTTGCAAGAAATTAAATAAATATACTGCTACTCTACTACCACAGGTGTTACCCTGTACTCGTAATGCCATACCGAAACTAAATTGTCTGTCTTTTTCTGGATTGTAGAAGATGCAACCCAAAGAAGAAAACTAAAAATGTCCGCCAAGCTCATAAAGAAAAAGACACATGAGCGCAAAAAAGAAAGACAAGAAGCGCGTAAGGCCGTCAGAGTAGAATTGTTATGATGTAAATAAAAAAAAACACAACTTTCATTTCCTGTCCGCTTGTTCACACGCTTTGTGAGTCGTTTTTGCACCCTCTGTTAATACGATTACATAAGCGCAGGTTATATATCTGCACAATAATGCCCAATCTTATCGAATATGTACACACATGCCCTCAGACAATCATATAAAGTTGCTTGCGTTTTGATAATGCGCACATCATTTTTGGAGGTCAAAGCAATTTCGCTGGAACACCCTGAGTACTGCATCATTAACGTATCATTCACTCGTGAGTGCAGACTGTTGTATAAGTCAGCATCTACTGAGTGACTGTATTATTCAGAAATAAAAAATTAATGACATGAAGTCTGGCAGCCGCGAAAGTAGGCTTTTTTGTCGCCTATATGCGCGTATATGTTGTTAGCCACTGTGGCACGATGTGCATTGCAAGAAAGCTTTCTGTCATGCATGGGATTTATTTTCAAGGCGACAGCACTGCGAAGACAGGGCAGTTTTTCTTCGGTGTTTTGATAAGTAAAGTTGATACCGAACCTTAACAGCCTAAACACATGTAGTATAAAAGTTAGCCTTACATGAGAGGACCTTATTCCCGTAGCTATCATTTCTTCATAGAATATTAATCCCCCATTTATGCTCAACTCTAGTTTTCTTTTAAATTTGTACGGCATTCATCGAATTAAGATAATATACAGACCAGTCTGAAGTATTGTGGATCGTCAATTCCGACGTGTCGCTTTATTTCTATAACTTAAAGAAAATTTGTGCTTTGGCTATTCAAAATTCCAAATGAGAGACTCCAGATTTCCGCAGTTACTACTTCACACTCATACAAAACAGTGGCTTTTGCGCTAATAATGTATGCAAAGTATAGTAGTGTAGCTCCGCGAATTCAAATTTTTCGGAAATCGTCAGGAGAGGGTCGCATGTGAGCACGTGGTAGTTATAACGCAGTATTGCCGCCACTTTACGCATTTTGTTTGTGTATTTACTTTCATACCACGAGTAGCACTGAGGCATTTAAATGTATATGGGTGTGTGTGTGTGGAAAGGGGGGGGGGGGGGTTGGGGTTGCAGAAAGCAATTTGAACTTATATTTTTCTACAATGCTCATTACAATAAAGTGACAGTGCCACATGAGGCATCTAAGGCTTTCGCCTTCAGAAGCTCTGCAGGGAAAATATGGAAAGTCGATATGGAGCATCGTACACAACAAGTAAAATACAGCTTCGCGAAAATCTCGTTCGTCGCCCGAAGCGCCTTTTAAAGGGTGGCCGAAGAACATTGCAACGGCAATGAAGAGGAAGGGGCCGTGACAGTGCTTCCCGAAAGGAGCATACCGGCGAAGGCAGCAACCTCTCAGAAAACTCTTCGCTTACACATCTCCCTTAGATATCTCCCAATGGATATTCTGTGTGGCTTTTTACTATCTACATCAAACTGAGAAATCTTCTTCCGGCTCCCCGTAGGTGTGGTAGTTGTACAGGCTTGAACAGTCGTGTTCGAGAGGAATTTTCCACTTCCCCTGTCTCCTCGCTCAATGAGTACCTTGAAATGGTTTTGACAATTTTATACTAACGCATTGAGCTGGTCAAGCATGTTCTAAGAATAGTTTACAGATGATTTAAGCTTTCTGAATCAACTCCCTAATTTGTTACAAGACTGCAAACATGCAAGTCGTTAGATATCCCAATGGCTCAGCCAAACGAGTTTTCCATTCCCATTCTACGTAGAAACGTTTCATTAGACGTAGCACCGTCCACCGATCTAAGTGGATATGTCTAGTCTACTTCACTGTACCTCCATTGGATCAAAACTTCTACGCGGCCTAGTTGGAACGAATTCATTTTAGCCACTTTGCACGAAACAAACAAGGACGAAGAAAAGAGCGCACACGGACAAGCGCAGTCAAACTCGTTTATTTTTGACAAAACATCTCCTCAAGTACCCAACATGATCTGCGCGGTCTCGTCAGAGAACACATCACTCCCGCATATAACAATCACATGTGATAACAACGCCTCGGATCAGCACGTCCTCAGCAACAGAATACGTCAAATGCACATCTAGCAAACAACTTACAAGAAGCGACGCTCGCTATCCAGTGGATAGCGATCGTCGTTCGCATTTGTCTATCCTGCTCCATATCGTCATGAGCTGCACGGCAGTGTTTATATCCAAGCTTCTGTTCTTGTACACCATGAGTTGTTTTAGCTGCGTTCTGTGCTGCAAATCGGGCGATTGATTTGTTATAAAACTGCAACATCGTGTAAGGCGTGTAAGGTAAGCTGTGAGTGGAGTCGCTTCAGCTCTTCGGTGCAGTAAGCATCGGGCTCTCACTATGCGATCAACGCCATCATCCGTGAGTCTGTAGCTATAACTTGACCCCTGAACACACGAGCACGTTGCCTGAGTTCAAGCTAATCGGCGATCATTGTAAAATATTTGTTATTCGTCCGAATACTTAGCGTTTGCAGATTGTCGGTGTGCAGGAGAAAAAAAATTACACCATCTCCCCGCTAAAGGGAACTATGTGTAGATGTGAAGCAGCCGGCGCTAATGCTTACACTGGCGGCGGCGTTGATGCTGGCACTCATCGCAGCGTTGCGCAGGAGAGAAAACTGGGGAGGTGCAAAGCACGCAGTGATGGAGCGGTGTTTCCTACTGGAACATGCCAATCGCTGCTAATGGTCAATGAGAGACAGAAGACTCTGACTGGACAAAGAGACCCGCATTGCGCTTTTAGTTAACGCGCACGCTGCGAATTTTTATTGATCAACAACGCACAAGAGAAATCTCCCACCGGCACAACCTTGGAGGTCAAGATCCAGTGCCATATATACGGGGTGGCCAGTGAACGGTTGTGCAGCGCAAGCAGTCGGTTTTATCAAACAAGAAACTCGCTAGCGGACGCTGCCTGCGTCGGCGTCGCGAGGCGAGAGAGGGGGGCACGCGCATGCGCAGTGGGAGGTGTGTGGACGCCGCGGGCAGGGTTGCCTAGAGAAGAGAGGGGGAGAGGAGAGAGAGGAGGTTATGCGCATGCGCACTGAAGGTGTGGTGGCCGCGGGAAGGGATGCCTAGGAGGGGAGAGGAGGTTTTTAGAGGCGGAGCACCTTAGGACTGAGCCTTGTCGGCGTGCGGCGGCGGCGTGCGCGCTCATAGCCCAGGTGCGAAAACATCAGCCCGGATTGATCTAAATCACATTGATGATGATATGTACAGTCACGGCCACTGTTAGATGCAACACTCGAATGAGCACCTTTCGTATTGCTGGCCCCCTAACTGCAAGTAGATGGGGGAAACATTGAACGTGCGCTTTACTAGTTTGTCGGAAAGAGTCTGAGCTGTCAACCACAAGTAGCCTTATGCAAATCTAAGCCCTTGTTTTAGGGGCGGAGCACCTTAGGACCGAGCCTTGTCGGCGTGCGGCGGCAGAGCGCGCTCATAGCCCAGGTGCGAAAACATCAATCCGGCTCGAGCTAAATCACATTGATGATGACATGTACAGATGACGAAGATTTTCTTTCTGCCAGAAATGAGAACGAATGTAAAGCGCGGCATGCGGCGGCTCAAAGACAACGTCGACAATCAGACCCAGAGTTGAGGCGCGGGAAGCGGCAGCGAAACGGCAACGTCGATAAGAATAATGTGATACCCCGGAGGCGAGAGCTCGGCATGCGGCGGCTGTCTGGAAACTAAACGTTGTGCAAAAGTATGAAAGCAGGACGTCTGAAGTGCAACACGTGTGCTTGGCAGATTTCGTTAGCAAGTATAGGTACGACTCTCGAAACAAGAGATATGTCCTTCGCGACAGACGGGTCCTCATCACATTGGGCACTCTTGACGATTACAGGCGAGAACAAGTCTTGCTGTACGTGCCTCTCAGAAACGATGTGGTGGATGAACTAGACAACAAGTACAAGAGGCTTCACGACGAAAACAAAGAGGTGATTGCTGCTAACCAACAACCATCAAGGGGACCTTGTCTTTGCCAACTTCAGGTTAGATCCGCTCAAAGAACCATTGGCTCTATATTTAACGGACCACAAAGCGGTGATAATGAAAGCGCTTGTGTTGTTTCCTCTCTTTTCGTCCCTGTTTCAGTTCGCGCTCGAAGGTTCTTAAAATGAAAGGTGGTCACACAACAGGTGGTCAACCTGTTGTGTTCTGCCTACCCTGCATGGACTTCGCGTGCGCAGTATGTATTAAAAAAACGGAATCAATACGACATCCGTGGTATGACCAATAAAACACATTGCATATACTGAACACACGCATTGGCACTCATTTCCATGGGCGAGTCGGCAAAATGTCGCGTGAGATTCACGGTTACCGAACAATCACCGTGCTTCGCCCGCTCGTCATCATTCACTTCGTGGACATGCGTGGATTTTTTTTTGAAAGGGTTTGCGCATGCGCAGTAAGTGTGGTCACGCGGCACACCACCACCACCACCACCACCGGATTAAGCTTCGCCGTAAGATGCTTCACATCTAAAACGCACAGGGTCCCTTTTATGCATGCGCCTCAGTGAATTCGAAACCGAAAGCCATATGCTTCCTCTTGTTCTAAGTCTAGGTATTGAACATCCGCGCGCCGTGCCGAAAGCTTTCTGCCACTATTGTTGCCTCCACGTTCAGAGGCACTGTAAGCTTCCTGCACCTCACCTTGTTTTGTACTGCCTCCGGGATCGGCCAACATTTCAACAAGCAATGATACTGTTGACATCACTATGTCGCGTCACCTAATTTGACATCACAGCGACATCATGATGACACGCAAAATTTGGCGACTGGTTACGTCACGGGGACGTAATATAGTGAGGCCATGATCTGATAATGATTTTTTTCATCACTCGCGCTGAGACCGCCAGCGTAGAACGCCGACGTGGGACGCGCAGGTCAATTTTTGCGTTTGGTGAATCATCGAAGAGTTTGGCCCTAATAATACAAGAGCGGCTGGTAGTGTTATGGTAACTGTCGGCTGAGATCTCAGCCACATCGATATCCGTTTCGTCTCCGCTGCCCGACGTTGCGCTGCCGAAGTTCATTGCAGTGGCCACGGAGAGAACAGCGCAGCTGAACCCGTCGAGTGTGGCGCCGTCGCCTGCAGTGGCTGCGTTGGGCAAGTTAAGGAGGTAAGGCAGTGCTGAGACGGAAGGCAACAAATAATTTCCCATGGCTCCCTTGATAGAAAGTGCGCCCTCGAATTTATGGTGTAAATGACTTGATGGTGCTGAAGCACAATACCCACAAAATGCCAAAAAAATGGGGCAGCTGGCCACTACTTGTGCGAAGACTGTGGAAACAGCGGAGCTGGTGTTATATTGCCCTTCTGACACTTCTGTGCTTGAGTGTGTGTGTGCGTGTTTTCTTTTTTTCTCTTTTTCAATAGCTTTTATACATTTTCGCACTTTCTTTCCTTCCTTACTTCACAATTCCCCCTTACCCCTTCTCCAGTGCAGGGTAGCAAATCGAAAATCTTGTGGTTAACCTCCCTGCCTATCACTTTAACTTTCTGTCCCCCTCTCTCTATATCTTCTTGCCCTCCCCATAATTTGATAACTCCTCCCTCTTCCTTTTTCCAACTCCTTGGCCTACAGTAGTATACACGGCTGTGCTATGTTTTACGCTCTCCCTACGCCCTGACCCTCTCTTTTCGTTCCCATTTTGCTGCTACACTCTACAACACATGCTATGCTATGCTTTTTTTCCCGTATTTCTGCTTTTTTATAGCTTTGTATTTCTCTCTATTTGTTGCTTTTTTCTTTCTCTATGTTTCTTCTTCTCTCTCTTTGTTTATGTTTCTTTCTTTACATTCTTTTCTTTCTGCCTTATTTTCTCGTATTTTTGCCCATAGCAACGTAGTCACAATGTTCCTGTAAATGCTTGCTCTGCTAGCGTACATGGATAGCCGAAGCGTAACGACGCTCGCCATCGGAACGTGAGTACTCGGGTTTAAGTACCTGCTCGCCAAGATTTGTTATTTTGTTGCATTTATTTCATCTCCTCTTCCCCTACACTTCTCTTCTCCTCTTCTTTCCTTCCTACAACGCGTTGCTAGGCAGCACAGTCGGAGAAACCGGCGCACCTGAGCCGAATGGCTGCTAGGCAACGCAACTTTCTGCAAATGATCCAGCGCCAAACTTCGAGCTGATACAGCTCCACGGTTAAAATGTGTTTCAAGGTTTCTTTAGACATTTTGGCTGATCGCACCCTAAGCGCAGGACTCGGTAGGTACAGATCGCGCGTGGTGGCGGTGTGAACGCGCCACGGAAAACAGAATGCCCCCTGGGAAACGGGTGTCATCATACCGTGCCAATGGTACGTAGGCGGCCTTCGTTGCTTGGTCAATGTGGGCGACAGATGTGTTTACGCCCACGGCAGCGGTAATCATCCACGCTGGAGCGATGGCTTATGTGGTGCCAGGGCCAGGGCAAGGCAATAAATGACGTAACTTGAAATCACGCAACACACTAGTTACTGAACATGACACCTACTTAGGGTTATTTTCCGAAACAGTTTCAAGCAATGGCGTGGTTCTTTGGAAGGCCAACTACTTGCCACGCAGAAGGTCATGGTAACGTCGATTCCTGTTCGTAGTAAAGATTTTTATTATTTGCTGCGATGGCTGCGGACGAGTGAAGTCCTGGGCTACGTCTCACGGCCCTCGTCCGGCTGGGCAACACTCGGGCCCATGCTCGACGGTGTTATTGGTGACGGCGGTAATTTCCCGCTGGCTTCATGGGCTGGCCGTCGAAGCTTGAGGCCAAGTGAAACAGGCCGCTGTGACTCCTCACCTCTGGCGGGCGCTCGGGACTACACTCGACCGTGATGCTGGCCAGCAGCCTCCACACCTCTCCAGCTAGATGGAATACCACCTTCACAACTCCGTGGCACCTCACACGCACACCTCTCGCGCCCTGCCTCAGCTGCATCTTTCGGCGCACCAATTGTTTCCACTCATGGCTTCGTGTCTCAGCCCATCGTCATCTTGGACTTCGAGCATGTCTTGCCAGTACGCTTTTGGCCAGTGGAACTCTCCTTGTCGGCTTCGTGCCACCACACACTATATTCCGGCACGTCTCTCATCACAATCTGCATTGTCATTCACTTTAAGAGCGCTGCCTTCTACTCAAAATACAATAGCAAGGTCACTGGTAGAACGGGACAAGGATTAGAATTTGCCCTCACGGCCATGGTCACAGAGCACGGTAATTATTAAAAGAGGTAGGAAGTCAGTAAAACAACATTATTTGGTCCACAATAGACGCGACTTATTTTATTCGAAAAAACCTTTTTAAGCGCGCTTTAACCCCTTAAGTGCTTTATCTTTTTTTTGAAAATTTCTTCATCAAAAAAGTGCCTATTTTTTTATTGCTGATTTCGAATGTGATTGTACTAAAAAAGAAGCTAGTCGATGTTTAAAAATTTTTTGTACCACATACTTAGAGAAACCAACACCATAAAATTTATGAATGAACAATACATAGCAAAGCAGCCACCTGCTGCTAATAAAAATAAAAAAAAACCTTAAAAAAACAGCTGCAGACGCCCTACCTTAGCCTACAATTGTGCAGGCTAAGCACTCTTGGACAATTTCATTCGGGAAGCTTCGGGACTGCGGAAACTTTCAAAACACGAAATAACGCAAAGCGGCTTCACTGGCGAGCACTCGCGATGGTCGCTTCCGAGCAGTCTTCACCATCACGGGAGTCGCTGCTCAATTCACCGTCATCGCTGTCTTCGCTTCCGGACACAAGATAAACATCTGTATCCGAATCATCATCACTCGAAGAAGATGACGGAAATGAAGAGCTTCTTTGACGTGTTGACGGGCCAGCTACGCACGGGTCACCGCCACCCCACGCCATCTTTTCATAAAAAAAAGAACCGTGCTCCTGCCACAGGAGAAAACTAAATCATCGAGTAAATGCTGCCATCCAGTGGACGACACGTAATCTAAGTCGCAGACGAGCTTTTCTCGTCCTGAACACTCAAGGGAATTACCTATTCGGCCAGGACGAGCTCTGCTCGTCCATGGCACTTTGGGGAAAGTTTAGTCAGGACGAGCTCTTCTGGTACAAGGCACTTAAGAGGTTAACGCATGAAGTTCTGGCGTTAAGGGTGCCTGCTGTCAGGTGCCGGGTCTGTGTAGTTGATCGCAACTGTACTGCCTGTCAAAGTAAAGACGAGAAGTGCTGCCTCTGTAACCACGCTTCCACCACGGTCTGTTCAAGATGCTCTGCCAAGCCTCACGCAAAGGCTAGTAGGACAAAAATGTTTTTTCTTGTAGAGAAGTCACAGCTGAAAGAAATACAGGCAGAACACAAGGCTCTGCAGGAGTTACATCTCGTAGTGCACTACCAATGGGAGCGTCTTTTACCGTTTGTAATACAAGATGACAATGGAGCTGGCAATGGAATGCCTTGATGAGAACATTTGCGAATCACTGCACAAAATTCTCACTAAACAGAGTACACAAAAATTTGGCACATAAAGAATAATAGGTATAATATCTCTAAATGCCGATAGTAAACGGCCACCAAAGGATTCAGTGTGGCATCTCTCCTATGAAGTTTCTCAGTCTGTAGGTGCAGCCGCTGATTGCAGACTGTATCAGTGTGAGGGGATCAGTTATGACGTCAAGGAATTCGGTGAGATGAAGATAGCTTTCCAGGGTGTCTACCAAGTGGACCTTTTCAAAATTCCCTGAGTTTTCCAGGTTTTCCCTGAGTGATTTCGATAAAAATAATTTTTTTTTGTCAAAATGGGCTGACACCATGTCGCAAGATGATGTCGCTCTTTAGTATGCATGTTAAAAAATTAAACTGGGTTAAGCCCATTAGAATAGTACAGAGTACAGTTAAACATTGATATAGGGAAGTAAGTAAAATGGGCAATTAATGTCGTTATATCAAAACTTCATTAACCGAAATTCGTCTTTTCATGCAAAGTATACTAGCCGAAGGATTCATTCTTACACTGAAAATGCCGCAATAATGCTCGACTAATGCGGCGGCCTGAACAGCTTTTTTTTTTGTTTTTTGGACACGAAAAAAAATCGATTTTGTGGAACCTCAGATCCTGCATAAACGGCATAAAGAAAAATAAATCAGCAGAAAGAAATTCCAAAGCACCTGATTGGGGATTCGAACCAGCGACCCCCTCCCTCCGCAGCCTGCTGCGCTAGCCAACACAGCCGCACGCCATGCTTGTGCCAGCGAGATAAGGACGAGCTAATCATATGCAGCATTTGCCGCTCGCAGTAGCAGATCTCGGAACAGCTTGAGCGTCTTTTCTATCACACAACGCTTTTACAGTGTCCTTCAAATTGAAAACTGCCCTTGAGACACGTACCAAAAATTGGCCGCCTTCTGTACCACTCATTATGTAGGAGGAAAAAAAAAGAAGAACAACAGGCACACTTAAAGGCACACTTGGCGTCAGACGCCACCGCGTGGCAGGAGAAGCAGAGGGGTCATTCCACGTGCCGCAGTTTAAAAAATAAAAAGAAATATCAAACAGCGTCGAAAAGTCTAAACAGTATCATAAATCAATTCTTGGCCAATCCTCCTGAGTGGTATGAGCCATGTCAGAGGCAACAACATCAACAACAACAGCGTCGGCTTCTGCATTGCGTACACTCCCAGCGCGTTGCTCAAATGCAAACACGTAACAACTATGACAGTTGTTAGTTGAGGCTCGTCCTGTACATACATATGCGTCATTTTCGAGCGTCATTTGTGCTTTGGCGGCGCTCAGCTTGAACTTGAATGATTGGACTTGAATGTGCAGGGAAAATATGTTTACAATTCAAAGAAGCCAAAAATGATCATGACGCTTTGTAGCACGCTTTTTTTATTCATGCCGAGTCAATAATCGCTTCAATTTTGGTGGAGGGCAGCAGCCGCGAATGTTTGCATTTTGCCCACGTACTTTTTTTGGTGTTTAGAAATCTAGACGTGTCGGTGTGAACAGCGACAGTAAATGTGTTACATCGCCGCGCAGTTGTCGAGGAGTAAATGAGCCCTGGCTTCGCAATTGGCCCTTTCACAGGATAGACCAGAAAACAGCTGCCACTTAATATCGCTACGCTATAAACCCAACTCTCACAATTCTTGAACACCCATTTACCTCAGTTTAAGGTAACAGCGAAAGTGTATGCGAAGCTAAAATGCCCAATCCTTTACCTTAGGCACGCGTCGAGGTAAGCCACATCAAGTAGGACTTCCATCGTCCTGTTCTACCACCATGAAAGATTTCCACGAAAGGTTAGGCCTAGCGTACTGATCGAGTCCGTCTACGGGTCATCGGCGCTTCTGGGTTTCAGGATACACAATTCTGACGATTACTAATGATTTTAGTGCACAGCTATGGTACCGATTAACCTAAATGAGGCATTCTTTTTTGTGTACGGTGTCCGCACAAGAAGCGAGGAGCATCGATGCGAGGATTGTCGATGCGACGCGCAACGCCCACGGTCACCGACAGCCGCCGGTCGCACTCGTCGGCCCTTTCTGATTCGTATGCGAGAACACAGATTGGTGAATTTGTATGCCTTGCAGCACGAATATGATGGCACATTTTTACCGCGCACTGCATTCGTTTTTGGCAAAGCCGTTATGTATACTGAACCTAATGGCTGTCGCTATTTACAACTTTATTTTTAATTAGGGAAATAGCTTCCGATCACGGAGTTCACATGGCCGGGCTGTAAGATGCGCGAGAAAACATTGCCGTACTCAGTCAATGTCAATTGTTCGCGCG
>JALIZH010025321.1:0-19103 GCA_030522465.1 Rhipicephalus appendiculatus
AAATAAAGGGGTGGGAGTGGTGTCGGCCCAACCTGAAAAAATATTTCTGGCTACACCCCTGGTACGGTAGTATATCCCGTATGAAAATGGTGATGTCCGGGAAATGTACTTGCTGTTTCCTACTAATGTCCTACGTGACCTTTATGGTTCCTCTTCCTTTATGTTACCTGCAGGACACTACTTTATGTTTACGAAACCCTTCCTCTTCCTATGGACGGATTCCTTCTTGTTACCTGTAGGATGTGTACTTTATGTTTACGGCAGGATGTTGCCTGGCAGCGAACCATATGTTACCTGCAAGTGCACTTGAGTTCATACGTTGGTAACCATAGGCGTGCGCACGAGGGGGGGGCAGAGGGGGCGGCCGCCCCCCTTAGACACCTAAGATAGGGAGGCGCAAAGTCTGCCCCGAACTTTCGCCCCCCCCCTGCCCCCCTTGAAGGGGAACCCTGCGCACGCCTATGTTGGTAACATGTGGTAGTACAAAAACTGTTTTTACCAGTTCCATGGCCAGAGGAGGGCCTGGGGGTACCAAACACCCCTCCATTTTCGCATTATGACACACGCGCACGCACGCACGCCCACGCGCACACACACACAAGCGTGCGCACGAGGGGCAGCCCCCCCCCCCCCCGTCACTTAAGTGGGAGCTAGGGCGCAAAGTCTTCCCCATACATTGACTTAATAGAGAAGGGGGGGGGGGCGCTGCAACGAGCTTTCGCCTCCCCCCTGAAGGCAGTGGCGTAGCCAGGGGGTGGCACACCGGGCCCGTGCCCCCCCGCCCCCCCCCCGAAATTTTTTTCGCCATGGCATACGGAGCGAAAAATGACCATTTCAAGGAGGTGCTCCCCCCCCCCCCGAAAAAAAATTTCTGGCTACGCCCCTCCCTGAAGGGGAGCCCAATGCACGCTTACACACACACACACGCGCGCGCGCGCGCGCTCGCGCACTCGGAACGAAAGCCAGAGTGAAAACCAACATTTATTCTGAGCTCTCGGCCGGGGACCGGCCGCGCTGGCCGCAGTGTCTTCCCGATCTCCTAAAATTTGTATTTGATATCTATTTAGTTTGACATAAGGACCATCAATCACTACATTAAAATCGCGCGTTTATACGTCTGCACCAACACTTGTATATTTTTAATCTACAAGACATGAACGTTTTGTTGCGATTATTACCGCTGTTGATCACTTGTTCAAAATTGCGTTCACTGTTACCTGCAACAAAGGTTTCAAATTTCGCGCGCTTAAATTCCGACCTGCCTTTTTTTTTTTTTTTTTTTCGGAAGTCAAAATATTGAAAGCCTCACCTATTTACGTTATTTATATCCGGATAAAATTTTTATAATATTTGAAAGCATAAACAAATATTTTTAGTTAGGATTATTTTTGATGCGCGAATGCGGTGTACATCTGCGCGGCTGTAACTACTACTTGTTTGGGCCTGTTTACACTGTAGGCCTGTTGTTCGGTTGGCGCTCGCCGCCTCGCGAAGGGCCTCGTTTGAGTCGATTTTTCTCATGTTTTGAAGTGTGCTTGCGCTCCGTGTTCGTGTGTTGTGTTCTGCCGGTGCTGCTTATTACGAAGATGCACTGTACTCAAGCGAGGACAAGCGAGGACCTGTTGCTTCATATCGTGGAGCATTCGCCAGGTATGTACCACTGTCAGCGCTTTGTTGACACCGTTTACTACGTTTTTCGTAACATGTGGACGCTAAGTGAGCTTTTGTTAACGTAGCGAACCTGTGTGTGTCATTTCGTCAGGATAAAGGCAAAGTTGTGCGATATTAAGCGCGGGCGAGCTTCTTTTGTGTGGAGTGTAAAGCAAAGTGCATGCGCAGCTGGAATTCGGCGGGGGGATTTGAACAGAGTTGTGGCGGCGGCGCCAGCCTTTGTCGCCAGTGGTGTTGGAAGGGGGCCCCGCTCGCGATGAACCACTAGCTTGGTTTAATAATTGTGGGGCGAAGACTGCGTTTGTTAGCTGTAAGCGTTGATCGTGCCTAAGGCGCGTGTGCTTGAACCTGTTCATGTTTTTAGCGCGCTTGTTCGTATTGTGCGCTCAAGAAGTGAACGTGTCTAAGGCAGTTTCATATGCTGTACGTCCTCTTTTCAACAGCTACATGATCGTTATATGCTACGGCTACTATCAGAGACGTGTTTTCCTTGCGGGTGGCCAAACTTGTGCATGTGTATGCATCCGCGCCGGCAGGCATTTTTAAACTACCGTGATACTCGAGTTGATGCGTGTGCGTGTGCAGCATGTTGCTTCGTCTTAGGCACGGCTCGTGAAGCTTGCACTTACGGTTAGGTGTTCATGCAGCCCGTTTCGTCAAATTCGAAGTGCCGTTTTAATTCACCCGCAACATAGCTTGCCTGATGCGGCAGGCACCCGTGCATTTTGAGCCGTTCGTTAAAATTGAAATGTGTTCGAACGAATCCTTCATGTCTATTTGTGGCCGAATTGCTGTACCTTAACTGTGCAAGCTCTAATTCGATCACTGAGTCAGTCCACGGGTTCAAGCATAACATATTTTATTCTGCTTGTTTCCACCATGTTTGGCTTTCGTTATTTTGTTCTGGTTTATTAAAAATTGTATGCGCCTCGCCCCAGCTTGGTGTTGAAACTTCGCTAAACACTTTTACGTGTACGAATTATAGAACAGTTTGGACCACCACCTCAGATGACATTTTCTGATAGATGACAAGCTTAACAGTATATCGGATATAGTAAATTCTCTAGGTATGCGGGATGTTAAAGGGATCTGTGGTATGTGCAGAAATGAATATTTTATTTATCGTTCAAAACTCGCAATAATGTTATACATACTTCATGGTACGCATGCATAAGTCGATCATGCATCATGCATGTGTTGCTGTTAAAATGTAAAATTAGACAATGTATTTATCTGAGAACAACAAATCTAGACTGTGTTTCTTCAAGCTGTTGGCATTGAAGCAATTATAGAACTTCAGAAATCAGTTTCCTCGAATGTTTATTGTGTATTGCTAAATCGCGGTCAATAGCTTCCAGGATTCTGGTTGCCGGAGAATGTTGCAGAGGCTTGCATGCTTTATTAGGATGGTATGTGGTTCAAGATGGGTGCCTTGTAAAACTTAGCATTTGCACATTTCTCTCCATACGGCCATTAGCCTGTAATGCTTAAGTGAGGAGTATTGCCTTGTTAGCCAACCAGAATCATTGAAACTAATGACCACAATTTAACAGCATACAATAGTAATTTAGTGAAACCAATTCCTGGCATTATAGGTATACTCGTCCCCAATGTGAGCAGCCTGAAGACAGCTACATTAGTCGTATCCAAAAGTAAACGCGTAATTTAATTTTATATGTTACCTGCAATGGATACTTGATGAATGTGCAAACCGGCATGCATGTGCCATGGTATCACTGAATTCACATGTCAACCCACTATGCCGGAACACAATTCAAGCATATTTTTGACACATCTGCGATGTGTAAAGTGCATATTCTTTCGTAAGGTTACAACTGTGTTCACCAAGAATGCATCAAACATTTTTCTTGTAATATCTCTAGTTTGTGTACATCCTGCTTGTTTTAAACTTATCTAAGACACATTGTTCCTGATAAGTTTTTTAAAATACTGTGTGACAAATTGAACTTTGGTCACAGACACATGTCACTAAATTGTTATTTTCTTGTTTCAATTGCAGCCTATACATGCTCCTTGTACAAAGTGAGTGTGAAAGAAGTCCGGGCAAGCCTGTCATCAATGCTGGCTCATGAAGAAGTTGGCTGCTGATGTACAGCAGCTGCACACGGCTTCTGTTTCCTGTGCAAGGGGAACTTCACTGAGCCACCTGATTGCTGCGTTCAAGGAGCTCGCATGTTCAGGGTGTTCAAAATTAAGCGTTTTCTTTTTCTTTAAAAAGTCACCACTGTAAGTTACGTAAAAGCCACTTTTGTAGATGAGTTATGTATCCAGGGGGCACAAAGCGAGACAATAATTATCGCTGTGAGCCGTGCCGTTAAGATTGAATAATGAGCTTATAGTGACGGCAGCAAGCAGCATGTATGTATTAAAAAGTTTGAGCCAGTCGCATTTCTACATAGGTTCACTTGGAAGAATTCTACCATGTCTGCTGAGATATCCTGCTGGAAAGTTTAGTTCCGGCTTGCATCATTACGCATGCAGGACAGTGAGCACTGGTACAAAGCTACTCCCTGGTGTGCCGCGTTTAATCTGACAATGGGTCGAAGACATAGGCAAACTTAATAATGGTTACCCCTTTTACTACTGGCTTGGGATAGCAAGCAGTGACTGCTCGTCACACCAGGGAGTAACATTTTGCTGGTCCTCACTGCCTTGTATGCGTAATCATTCAAACCGCAATTAAATTTTGCAGCGGGATATCTTGGAGCACTGACATGCTTGAAGAATTTTTCCAAGTAGAGACAAGACTGCCTCCAACTTTTCAGTGCAAACATACCCGCTTACTGCAGTCACTAAAAATTTCATTATTTATTAGTTAATTGGTCAGCTGACAGCATTAATGTCTGACTTTGTGGCCCCCCTGGACACAGAACTTGTTTTTTTTAAATCTACTGAGTGAGCTGCTCTCCAGACTTGTATGTCATGTTTTAATTTGTTTTATGTGCAATTAGTCATTTTTAAAATTGAACTTTCAGTGTTATGACGCAGTAGCATATTAATGATTTTATTTTCACTTTAATATTCACTGAACATTTTATTGGAATACGTTTTTTGTAACCTTACTTATTTCATTGTCTTCTGGAAGTTCATATCATAAGTGCAATTAAGTGGTTTCCTACTGTCATACTTAATCATACTTAGCTTTGCTAATATGTAACCATGTGTGATATTTTACAGTGATACTTAATCACGTCTAACTTTGTTAATGATAACTGACCGAAGGCATTCTGAAATATTGAAACTTAACTGTCGATTGGGGGATGAATGGTGACATTTTAAACTACACAGTCTTTTGAACACCATTGCAACTACACATTTTTCAACTACGTAGCAACTAAGGCAAGCAGATAAAAGTCAGCTTGCTTTAGTCACATGAAGTGATGAAAATAATAATTCTTGGGTTTAACGTCTTAAATCTACGATATGATTATCAGGGACGCCATAGTGGAGGGCTTCAGAAATTTTGACCACATTGGGTTCTTAAATTGCACCCACATCTAAGCCGACGGGTCTCAAGCATTTCTTCCTTAATTGAAAATGCGGCTACCACTGTCGAGGTTCGATGCCATGACCTACGGTTCAGCAGTCAAGGGTTGCATGAAGTGTACGACTTGTTGTGGTCTATAGTCTTTTGCTTCCAATGATGCATGCTAAGTACGGCAGTTTGGTGCCAATCAGGCATTTCTGCTTGTGCACTGATGTTTTGTTTGTCACATTCCTAATTTATTGCAATATACAATGATTTTAATCTGTATTTATTCTGAGTTTGTTGTGAAGTTATGATTGTTCGTTCTTTTACTCTGTAAGGCTGCATACATTTGTAATTAGCCCATAAAGCCCAAGAAGTCACTTTGATACACTTTCTATATGGTGCATCAGATGGCTGATTTGGGTGTGCAAAGCTTATCTAAGTAGCTATAATGTTTATAATGCCTTGGAGAGCGCCTTTCGGTCATAAAATACTGTCATGAGTTTCTTACTTAAAATGTTTGTATTTGCATTTTGCAGAAGTGAATGTACTCTCCGTTACCTAAAAAAATGCTGAAAAAGTTGACTTTTAAAATGCTACTGATGTGTTCAAGCTTCACGAGGTTAAGGCTGATCTGTTAATCTTAGTTCTCTTCAGCCATCGACGGATGTACATTGCCTGTTCGAATATTGTCGGTAAAATGCACCAAACTACAGTGTAAATGATAATAAATGAATAACTTTGCAAAGTTTCGTATGCATATGCATGTACCTCCCAATTACAGCAGCCTGCATTATGCGACATCATAAAGGCAATGCACTGGCATAACGTCTGGTCTGCATAAAGGTAGGCTACTCATAGGACACATACAAGACGGACACTTGAGGAGACATAAAGGCGGCGGCCAAATTGCGACAGTTGGGATACATACAGGACGGTTACACATCGGATACATACAGGACGGTCACAGATGGGACGCATACAGGACGTACGCTTTGAGGAGACAGAAAGTAAGCGGCCAAATCGCGACATTTGGGATACATACAGTTTGTGTCCTCATGCTGCCTCGGGGAAACTTACAGTACACTTACAGGACATCACCATTTTCATAAGGGATAGTTCTTGACGAACAAGCATATGCTAGCTTACAGGAATATATCAGCAACCACCATCTGCTTGTGAATTAAAAACATAAACCCATATAACAACGAATTACAAAAACCGACAGCAACAAACATTTATCAAGAAAAAAAAAGGGGGGGGGGGGGGTGCTCATTAATTGTCGTTAGCACTAGCTGAGGAAGTAAGCGCATAAATATGGTATGCTATTATTTTTTTTACACACATTTTAGTGCGTACAGCGGGTATAGTTTTTATACATATATTCATAAACTGCACTTAAATGCGTCCGTTTCATGTTACCGCGAAAACAGGAATAGACATCGACGAAGGTGGATTTCTTTTATTGCGATAGCAATTATATGGACACACTCGGCTGATTTTTGCCGTCGCCGTTATGCCTCGGATATGTATATGAAAAAAGGCGCAAAGAAAAATCAGAAGAAAAAAATTCTAGGGCACCCGACCGGGGATTCGAACCAGCGACCCCTCGTTCCGCAGCGCGCTGCGTTAGACCACTACACGCCATGCATGCGCCAGCATTATAACGGCAAGCTATTTATAGACACCACTGGCGGTATGCAGATTAGAGGTGTGCACGGGCTTCGGGTAGCCCGACGTCTTTTCACCTCGGGCCCGGGCCGGGCTCGGGCTTCCTTGTTCATTTATCGGGCCGGGCTCGGGCCTGGTCCGCAAAGCAGTTGATGGAAGCATTTCAATTTCCAACACCATGCAGCGCGTCTACAGAGCGTCCTGCGAAAATTCAGCACAGTGGAACCATTCAGCGAGTGGTGCGACATTGATGACGGCGCGCATAACCGGGATGAAGTTAGCGAGTACGTGCGTACTGAATATCACTAAGCGCGTGCTCTGAATCAGAACTTCCCGAGTTTTGGAAAGGGAAAGAAAACAACTATTCGAAACTTGCCAAACTTGCAAGAAAGATCTTGGCGATTCTAGCGACAAGCGCCAGCAGCGAGCGCAACTTCAGTGCTGCAGGATACATAATGCAGGAACGACGCACTCGACTTGAGCCCGAATAGACAACCTTTCGTTTCTGCACAATAATTTGTGAATGGCTTTGCACTCAGGCGGTCTTGACTTTTATCAACAATTAAAAAAAAAAAAGAAGCTACAGGGAAGGACGGCACGCTTTTTTCTTAATAAATACATTTTCATTTTTCTGTTGCCATGTGCTTTATTGCGTCGTTGATCGAGTCGGGCCGGGCCGGGCCGGGCCTTGGGTATGACACGCCGGGCCGGGCCCGGGCCCGATGCTTACCGGAGGCGGGCCAGCCCGGCCCGATGATGTATACGCGTAGTGCGCCGGCTATAGAGGCGCCACTGAAAGCCACCTAGCGGGCGCCGGCAACAGTACACTCGGGGAGCGGAGCAGACGACGGCGCATTGCATAGCGTTGCTGCATGGAATGGCTGAAGTACACGGCTGCGATTTTCCATACGTGCGGGTGCCTGACAGCTACTTCTGCGGTGACAGCTGCAGGAAATGCGCGGGCCTCTACAAAAGTGTCCACGTGCACGAAGTGAACAGGAATTTGGGACAATCCAGTGCGTATATAGACGTGCCAGGTGCGTCCCGCAGACCAGCGTGACAAAGCCCAGCTATGAAGTGGAGCTCGTGGTATTAAAGCTTGTTGTTGGGCTAGTTTGTAACTCGTCACATTGAAAGTAAAATTTAGAGTAAGCTTCTAATAACAGACGTGCTAATGATTTCACGCTCCTTCCGAGAACCTGCGTATCTGTAAACCATGGTTCACATCCACATGCGGCAGCATGTGCCACAAGGTGCGCGTACTTTTATCCTCGTTTATCTCAACTTTTAGCGCATGCTCCCTAAGCCGGTCATTTAAGTATCTCTCGGTTTGCCCGACGTACAGTTTTCCGCGAGATACTGGAATGGAGTATACAACCCCCGTGGAGCTTTTAACGAAGGCCTTCTCGTGTTTTTTCTGGCAACCGCGCCTCTTGCCATTGCAAATGCGCGGGCACAAATTGCCGAGTTTTTCTGGCGCCGAAAAGACCAGCGGCACACCATGTCTTGCAGCCACCTTCTTAAGGTTGTGGGAGAGCTTATGCAAGTACGGCATCACTTGAGGCTTGGAACCCGATGGATCCCAAGCAGCTCCATTCCTTTGTGTTCCACGTTTCAGCTTCTGCATAAGTGACACGGCGACCGTGTGAAATCATCGGAACGTCTGTCACTAGAAGCTTATTTTATTGAAAAAAAACAGGGATCGTTGTGTTAGCGAGCCGTCCGTGATGTTGTATCAAAAGGAAATATCTTTTCTCGAGGCAAGGTGTTAGTGCTCCAAGCGGCTTTAGGCTATCTCTTTCTTTTTTTGTAACTTTGTTGGGTGGTGACTGGTTCTTATGGTGAATCTTTGCACAAGCGCAATATTGTTGATCTTCTTTTTTTGCGCATCTTCCTGTGCGTATAAAAGGTCAGTCACGCACAATAAACAGTTGGTAGCGAGCGCTGTGTGTGGTGTGTGTATCCTGAGTGAAAGCGTGTGTGAGTGTTTCGAGGGTTTTCCAAGTTGCGCTAAATTTTACTTTCAAAAGCTCGTGATAAGTAGCCGGTTTGTTTTGTTCACTGATGCGACGCCTCGTTCAGTTCTCGTTCTTCAAATTCAACCTTTGTTGCAATCTTGTTTCTGTACGTATTATTAATAAATACACATCGTATGGGCGGACTGATATTTAAAGGGACTGTCTACCGTCGTTCATCACTTTTATGTTTTGTATCGCAATAAAAAAGCGTACCGTCTGAAGTGCCGAACCTTGCAGCGGTTTCTCTGGAAAGTGAGTAGAAATTTTTAAAACAGAATTTTGCGATCTGCATTCGGTCCTCTTCCATTGGTGGGATGAATGCCCACAACACTGGTTGGTGGAGGCGATGACGACTGAAGTGCTGGTGAAAGTCGCAAACTGGAACCGCGCGCTCTTTTTGCAGACTTCATCAATTTTTGTTTAATAATAAAACAAATACCGTAGTGGTCGTTTAAGCACGCATATTATCAGATAAAGCATTATTACCACGGTTTCTCCAGCTTTGTTCAGTCTGCCTGACAAACCAACGCGGTCGAGCGGAAAAGTTGGTCTGTTCCAGCAACACTGGTACGCCGGGGTTGTGAAACGAACTGTAGTGGTTCCACTCATGCCAACCGCGCTACTAAAATGAACATGAGGAGTGCTTCACAAAACAACAGAAGGTTCCTGCTGTCTTTCAGTTATGTTTAGGTGTTCTGTGTTGTATATGCGATATGAGAGCCAGCATGGACGCCCTGGTGAAGCGGAACGTGATGGCAAAATCTT
Source organism: Rhipicephalus appendiculatus (assembly GCA_030522465.1). Taxonomy (NCBI): domain Eukaryota; kingdom Metazoa; phylum Arthropoda; class Arachnida; order Ixodida; family Ixodidae; genus Rhipicephalus; species Rhipicephalus appendiculatus. The sequence continues at coordinate 9,616 of JALIZH010025321.1, forward strand.
CTTCAATGTAGCACCTTGGTGAATGGTGTGCACTTTACTGATGAGGACTCGTGCTACGTTACTAGATTACGTTGGACTCACGGGCATGGTTCGAAAATTCCCTGAAGTCAGTCACGCTGCTATTCGCCGAAGACAATTTTTTTCTTATGAGCGGTGCCGGACGCAGTGCTCGCGTTTCGCCGCCGTAGGCAGGCAGGTATACAGCAGGCAACGTTTTTAGATTAACTCAGTTGGCAAAGAGCGCGGCTTTCCAGTGGCGCGGAGCGTCTCTCCGCCATCGCCAACCAGGCGGGGGCGCTACGGTCGCGTTAGGATTGGTCTCGGCGAGTCGTCTGCTATTGCGCTACTTCCACGGGGCCGACAAGCGACTACTACAATGGTTAGGTCGATGTGGTAGTTGCTCTCATTTGACTTGGCTTGAGTGAAACGCGCGTTTTAGTTATATCTCAGCGTTATAAAAAGATACAAACAGCGCGTAAGACAGGGCGTGCAAAAAAAAAAAAGTAATAAAAGACAAGGCAAACACTGCATAGTGCGCTTACCTTAATTTCGTTTCCCGTTAGAGCGGGCATCTATTTTTCGCCGGTATATGCGCAGATCGTCTTAGGATTACGTAATGCTCAGTCATATTTCAACCTCATCTCATCACATAATACGCGGGCTGCTGAAAGGCCTACCAAATCAAACACCAGCAAGTAACCCAGAAAAAAAAAAAAGAAAACATCTTGTCATTTTCATTCGATTTCGTGAAACAGAATGCAGCAGGTGCATTATTTGCAGCGACGTATTCACGTGGTGTGTGTGCGAGTATTCGAAAATTTCGATATTCAAATGGGACACTGCTTTCTTCGATTCTATCATCGAATCGAATAGCCGTCATTTGTAAACCTGTAAACCTCAAGTGTAAACTTGGATAATAAATATTTCAAAATATCAACTGCACCGAAGTGAGGATGAAATTGGCGCAAATGTAGGATAATTTTCATCCCTGTTTGCTTATTAAAGGCATGAAAGGTGATAGCTCATGTAGGAAGGCAAGCTACTTCGCTTTGCGAGCGCAGACTTCATTAGCTATACAATGAGCATTCACGCTTTCTGAACAGTTATGTGGATCCAAAGCATCCACTTATTCCCTCCAGATGCTTCCCTCGCTGAACTCCTGTCGTGAAAGTGCTCTAATTTTTAAAACTTGCTCTGTCACTGACCGAAAGAAAAATTATCATTCCAGTGTGCTCCGCCATACGCCTACAAATGATGACTACCTAGAATATATGTGCCCTTTACAATGCGCATCGACGTTCTTTTATCTGTATATGAGTATAGGCGAAACCTAAATTCGTCCATTCCATGCGCGCAAAAACCTCTAGCACGCATGTTGCACAGAAATTGGGCAAGCTCCTCTGCTAAGCCACGGTCCAGTAAGAATTAAAAGGGAACACACGGGCGGAAAGCACCAGTTATTATTTCTGTACAGACGTAACTAGTAATTGAGAAAGACTTTAGCGATCCGTGGCGATTAGCCCAGCAATGAACATCGGGGCCGTTCGTTCTGGTTAGCTCTGTACGAAATGCTTGGCTGGTGATTTTAGTTAACTGGATAAAATTATTCAGATTAAATCGCACTGTCCCGTAAATACAGTTCTTTTCCGCACACAGCGCGTTGATTGTTGGCGTGCCATTCTAAAGCATTCCACCAGCGATTATGTCGTGTCAACACCCGCAAACACTCCCTTTCCCCGTCCGATATCTCCCACCAGAACAATTTATCTAACGATACTATGTGTTGCAATACGACTGACGCTCATCGACCTCATTCAGTGTACTGAATTTTCACCATGAATTTTCGGCAATGTAGATACTTCCATGTATTCATGTAACCTCTCCTGCACGGGCCGTATAAAGAACCAGCAGCATACTGAAACAAAAAAGAAAAAAAATTAAATACCTTTCTATCTGACATCGTCCTAACAAACTTTCCTAGGATTACTTCTCCTGTAATGTCCCGTTTTGATACCTTTGAGTATAATAAATAAATAAATAAATAAATAAATAAATAAATAAATAAATAAATAAATACTGAGGTTATGAATACGAGGACAAGAACATCAATTTATATTCGTTCTACGAACGGCTGTTTCATATTCGTGACTGCAGTGTCCTAGGTGCTCGGCTGCTGGCCCGAATGTCACGGGTTCGATCGATGGATGTGCTAGAGGACCGTCTGTACGATGTCACCGCACGGTAAACACCCGACGGCCTAAATTTACGGAGGCAATACATAATCATATCGATCGTGGTTCTGGCATGTAATAACTCCAAATATTATTTGCATCACAGGTGTCATTGTGAACGGGACAACCGACACTTGTCTCATCACAGTCCAACAGCGCCTCAGGAAGTGTCCAGACCCGGTTCCTTTGCAGCTTAACTGAAAACTTGGTTTCATTGCCTCTATACATACAGAAAAGCGCGCATGAAAAAGTGTCGCGGGACGGGACTTGGCACTGCCGAAGCAAACCCTGAACAACAGCTCGGCACGCTGCACCTAGGCATGTCGAGAATCCGCGCTGACATTTCGCGGTATCTGCAGAAATACGTGTACACGATCACTGCTAGCACGTTTGTGGAACGCGTGAGACCTCAGAATGCATGCGTGATTAGCGCGCGAGCACCAACAACGCAGCAAAAACACGCGGCTAAGGCAAGCGTCGCCCTTCGTACTGCATCGCACCCGATCTCAACGCTACGCCAGCGCCACCTCTCGCCACGGCGACAAAACGTGGCCGCCTCTCAAAGCTAGTTTGCTAACTGAAAATAATCTAGAAACGTTGACAGCAGGCGAACGCGCCGCCGGCAGCGCCACCGAGCGCCTCTCTGAACGCGTGAGGAAAAAAGCAATAATTACTCTTTGGCGCAACCTACAGCTGCCTCTAGCGCGTAAAATACAATTTCAAGTTACACATCTTTGTTTTTAAGCAAAATGAGTCTACCTGCGAGGATTTCTTGTCCGACCAATAGATTGAACCACATCGCTGTTTGGTGACGCTAGCGGTCATTCTTTGTCGACTTTCGACGTCAAATTAAAATTACAATTCTTTTTTTGAGGAACAAAAGCATGCTCATTGCCGCCGATGTGATGAACGATCTTCTCATTTTCGCCACAATCAGAAAAATTTTTCCGAGCGGTAGACAGTCCCTTTAAATGTTCCGAACTCGCACGGCGAGATGCCGGCACATGTAGCGATCTTGCGACCGCTGATTACACGTGTCATCGCCGAACAAGTGCCACCAAGAAAATCAGTTGTGGCATTAATATTGCAGATGGAATCCCCTGGTAAGGAAATCGCCAAACGTACGGGTACATAAGCTGAGAGCCAGCGCCGCACCGCCGATGCCATCCCACTACGTCCGTCGATCTGCGCTACCCGCTGCTGTTTTAGCAACTTGAAATCCTCTCGCTAACCTGCTTCAAACTGTACAGAGCTGTAGTGTGAGTACGTTAGCGCTTTAGTGTTACAGAAAGAATCCGCACGATGTATTTAAAAGCGGAGAAGCGCCGACCACGTTAGATAGGCATGTCAGCAAGGCCTCGCGGGGAATGAGTAAAACCGCGTTGCGGGCGAGTTTTTGTAGGTGTTTGAGCACCCCACCACACGGCAATTGTTTTTTTACATATCTTGAAGCTCCGGCCAACACACACATGCGTCGGACACTGCTTATTTCACTCCGAAAACGTGAACGACGCGGGGACACACGAACAACGACGTACAAACCTACGGCGGACGTCTGCTCACTGCCCCGAGAGTAACGAGCAAGTTCGCCACCACTGGCGCTTCGGTCGGCGTGCACTAGGCGTATAGACCTTTTTTAACGTGGGCGCCGCCATATTGTTTAGCGGGCGCCGCCATCCCTCGTCTGGCAACTCTTCTGGCATGTGCGAAGCTCCACGGTTGCATTGTATGTATACGTGCGGCCGCAGTTTTAGTCGTTTTTTTTTAGTTCTGACGCGGTGAGTTTCGATTGAAGTGGTGCAGGTTCTTTAGAGAATTAGTCTGTGAGGCGTTTTGAGTAGGTTTAAGCCGTTGAGAGTCAATTGTATGATTATACATTTACAGCACTGACTTCCTGCTCGAAGAACGCGCAATATTTTCAGCTCTTTCCTTTCCAGGAAGAGCAGCAACACTTCGAGGGCACAGTTAATTTTTTCTCGCGCTGTAGGTATCGGCTTTTCTAACGCTATTTGTTCACGCCACGCCGTCGCATCGGCTACCGCTCTTACCTGAAGCCGTGTGTAGACGTTTAGTGGTTAGTTTCATTTCATGGCACGGACGGCTTTGTTTGCTGCCTTGAAACTTATCTCGATTGTTTTTCAACTCAATCCAGATAGCGCTTGATCACGATCGAAATGGCGCCGTGTGTCTCTGCACAACAGACTATTTGGTGACCTACTCTTCGTTTCTTCGTAGGCACCAACTGTTGCTTTACTATTCGTCGCCGTGGTACTTTGACCTGTGATAGATAGAAATGTTACATGGGGCTGTTTATCGAATAAAAATATTGTCATTGTTGGAGTAGCCGTAGGCTACGTACCTTCCGTTCATAGCCGAGCTCGAGCATCGGCGTCGATCGGGAGGGGCCATTGCGCTTCATTCGCCGGAAAGGAATTGTTCTGAACATACCCGAGAACATGCGGAAGGCACAAATTTTTTTCCTATTTAAGCTTGCAAGCCATAAACGCCGCGGCTCCTCGTCAACAGGAAAACGATTTAACTTGAAGAGTCTGCAGCCGCAGACTACGTGTCCGGTGATGCACTTCGCATTTTTCTCCCGACAGCAGTTTCCTTTTGTTGTAGTTGTTACTACACCCAAAAACAGCACAGTGGTTCCCTGTTGCCGGCATGGCAATGAAAAAGATAAGAATCCGCAAGTTGACCTACATCACGCAAAAATTCCTCGACAATGACACACATCCCAGCGTCAACACACGCACTCCAAGCCAGCGAGCACGAGCCAGAAAGGAGGAAAGCGCTGTTGCGAGACCTGCCTTCCTCGCCCGTTAAAAAGGTCTATAGAGGACGGGCCGCCCAGGCCCGGGGCCGCGAAATTGCGGCCCGTGCACACCTCTAAATGCAGATCTCGCAGGAGCTTGGACGTGTTTTCTATCACGCAACGATCCTACATTTCCTTTCAAATTGAAAACTGCCCTTGAGACACGCACGAAAAATGGGCCCCTTTCTGTACCCACTCGTGATGTGTAACGAAAAAAAAAAAACACCGCCCACACCTTGCGTCAGACGCCACCGCGTGGCAGGAGACGCAGAGGCGCCTCCCCTAGTCACCTAAGAGAGGGGAGGGAGGCGCAAAATATGCCCCATACACTGACTTAGTAGGGGGGGGGCTGTGATGAACCTCCCCCCCCCCCCCCCCCCCCGATGGGGAACCCTGTGCATGGTTTCATAGATCACGTGGCTGTGTCATGTGCTAAGGTTAGGAGAAGCGGGATGAGAACGATTTTCTGCAACGCCAGGGTAGCCTAGCGGTGTTAGGGTTTGACGCAAACCTATGAATTTAAACGAAACATCACGCATATTGAGAATCACGTAAAGCCCCAGAAACGTCCGAAAAATATCCACATGTCCCACATCCCAGTGGGGATAATTCGGAAAATGGTTTCCGGATAATGTGGATTTCCGGGATGATCACGGAAACGCATATACACACAAGCACAAATACATGAACACAAAACACCTACGTTTATGCGTATGACAACTTTAAAGCTTGTTGTAATGCAGACGCAAGCATACTTTACGAGGCCAGTATATTTGGTGTCGCCTATGCATCAAAATAAAGAAATGAACGAGAAATATTTACGGAGTTTTATTGCAGCCTGATATTTCAAAACATGTGGGGGCGACAATTCTTTCCCTTTCATAAACATCTGTTTGCATCCTTGTTAGTGGCCTAGCGCATGACATCTAAAGAAAAAAAAAAGCACAGTTCGCTGCAACGGTGATGCAATGAATTCGATAACAACAAATTGGAATATTATACGAAGTATGCCTAGCGGCAAACAAAGCTCTTTTAACATCCGACCTGGCGTAACTCAACAAAACGCCGTGGTAAAGAAACGCAGCCGCTGCGGCAAGCAAAGCGACCTTCATGCCACCTATGGCTTCAATGCAGATTTTACAATGAGAACACAACCCATACAAAGGTACGAACCATCGGTTGATTCCCTGCAAAGGTACGACGCGCGCGACCACGCCCGGCTGGTCAAAGTCAGTGATGCCAATTTAGCGGATTTTCCGCTAAATCTGGCGGATTTTGTTTGATTCTGACGGGGAAAAAATGTGTCTAGCGGCTAGCGGATTTTTCGACGGGCAACTTTCATACACAGCGGATTTCTGGCGGATGCCTCACGCAGTGCACTGATTCAAAATCGTCGGAAGCATTGCCGAGAAACTTAGAATACCTAATCAGCGAAACGTATACTACTGGTTGGCAAGATCCCCTGCCCGATAAATTGCATACAAGAAGTTTCACGGTCCGATGAATTGCGGCGATGAACCACTGAAAATTTTGCAAGAGTGCAGGACGCGGTGGCCATCCCTCGTTGAAATAGCTGTTTCAAGGATCGTAGACCAGTGGGCCGAATTGAAGATGCATTTGGAGACGGCGAAACGCACTGAAAAGTGCTAGGACGGCAGAAGTGCTGTACGGTATGTACGTGAACCAGGTCAATCTGGGGTAATTTCTTTTTTGAGACCGATTCTGACAGATGTTCAAAGGTTAACAAGGTATTCGAGGCGATAGGTGTGGATCAGACAAAGCTGCTGAAAGACCTCATGACCTTGCTTTCAAGGTTGCTTCATAAAATCGTGATTCCAATCGAGAAGGTGGACATTCAGATGTCCAGACGTGAGGATCACTTTAACCCCAAGCCATATCTGGGCTACTTCTTTGAGGACGTACGTTGACAGCATGAAGGCTGAGAAGACCGACGGGTTCTCTCTCGCAGATGAAACTGTGATGCGAGCAAGATGCATAAGGTTTATTACCACGCTAGTTATCAAATCAGGCAGCGACTTCTCTTCATCACAGTTCTCCAGAAGACATGACTTTTGTCGGTCGAACACACTTTTTGCGTCATGAAGGCGCCATTGATTCATCTGCAGGAAGCAATGCCAGTGCCCCCGGAATCAATCCCAACGTTGAAAACCAGTGGAGAACAATCATCCTGCTGCGCTTTTAAACATTGGAATTATGCTGCACCAACTAGCCCAACCTTAGTGAACATTTGTAACTTTTAGCCTCATCCATGATGAGGTTGACGACAACCGTAGCACTGAAGCCTCTAGAATTCTAGTTACACTCTTTGGAAGACTCTTTTATGTGTTAGTTCAGCTCTCATAGTTTTGGGGAGCCTTTAGGAATGATAAAGGCTTTTATCATACGAAATTTCACTGTTTCTTTTTAATAAAATAAGTCTTAGCGGGAAATTTAGCGGATATGTTTTAGAATCTAGCGGAATCTGGCGGATTTCTTATTGCTTTCTAGCGGATTTCTCACGTCCATCGATGGCAACACTGGTCAAAGTATGCATTTCCTGCTGGAGCGACGCAGCCCCCCCTCCAGCACACCTCCATGAGCCTTACACGCGACAAAGACAGCTCGCTCATTTCGTCTCTGCTTGAGCCGCGTTTGTCAGCAGCACTCAAGCGCTTTCACTCGCTCAAAGAACATACAACACGCGTGTCAATATTATAGCTTAGGACTTTACACGGAACATGATGCCGACGCCAACGGCAAAAATGCGCCAGGGGTGTTCATATAAGTGCTATAGCAAGAAAATTGTCAGACAGACTTCTTTATGTACTATGTACAGGTAACAGCATTTTATGACAACATGCAAGCAGTGTAGGGGAGAATGAAACCTCACACAAGTTTCAGAGCCCAAACGACTGAGCATATGGAAGTTGTCCTCATCAAGATGGCCGGGAAAAGCACTTGTTCCACCATTACAATCAAACCTTCAATTCGATCGAAGCAATGCATATCTGCACTGTGGCTGGACACATTGCTGCTTCCGTAACATTTCCTGTGCAAAAGAAACGAAGTTCTTCTCCACCCCTTCCTTATTCAATTGAGCAGCCTCACAGCGAAAGATAGACACAATTGCTGATCTGTTCACGATTTATTCTCAATTTACTTATACAACATGAAAAGCACACTTGCTAAAGCAAAAATTGAGCACACATCTTGTGTAGAATAAAGGCAGGCACTCACTACAGCTTAAAAATGTTCAATCAGACGAAAAGACAGAAGCAACATGGCAAGGTACAAAAACAAGCACTTGGCGCTCACATTTTGTTCCTCTATCAGTGAAGTTGTCCCAGCTATACGTCTCAAGAATGAGCACAGCACACAACAGTCAACTTTCACTAACCTGACTCCACTAAAACATGGAAGGCTGGCTTAAAGGGGCCGTGCAACACTTTTCCAAGTAGCCATGGAATGGATTCACTAAAGGAGTTTATTGCCTCACGAATTCACCGCCGCAAAAATTTTTAGAATCCGTCCAGTATGAGCGGAGTTACACAGATTTGTCGCACGCTGCAATGGCATTCCCTCTTCTCTCGTTCCGACGAAAGCGCTGGAAGCTAAGCAGGGAGGGATGGGACGGGGCAATAAAATACGTCATGCGCGCTTCGTGACTTTGAGCACTTCTCTTTCTTTTTCTTCGAACGCGCAGTTTTTCCAGTGCGATCGCGCGCATGAACAAGTCGCGGCCTCCCGCAGTGGCCCCAGTAACGACCAAGCGCGCCATGCTCAAATCAGCCAATGGCTGATACTTCGCCTGTAATGCAGTGATTTTTGAGCTTGTAGCGCCATTTGTCAGAGAAGTAGAAAGCGATTTTTCGCTGACTGAGAATTTATTGTAAATTCCAGGCCGCGTGCTGCATTATTATATTTGGCTCAGCGTGTTCTCGGGAGCCTCAACTACCGATCGGCAGCGTTTTCTGACCATGCTCAAAAAGTGTTGCAGGGCCCCTTTAATTTGTTGAAAGTTTAAAATACAGCACCGACTCATGTAATAGTCATGATTCAGTAGCTGCACGTAATCAAAAAGCTTCCCAAAAGATTCGGTTTATATTATGCCAGTGTGAGAATACACTTACTTTCGAATTAATGGCCGTTAGCTGCAGCAGGGTTCAGTAGCGTAGCCAGAAATTTTTTTCGGGGGGGGTTCAACCATACTTTATGTATGTTCGTGCGTGCGTTTGTATGTGTGGGTGCATATATACGCAAGCAAAACTGAAAAAATTTCGGGGAAGGGGGTTTGAACCCCCACTCAAGGCTACGCCACTGGCAGGGTTGATAATAGGCCGTATTGGTATTACACATTGACAGGTATTAAGTACAAACAACGACAAACGACGCAATATGGACACCCATATCATGTCCTTCTCTTTTTCATCCCAATCACA